>CAUYTI010102739.1:0-37649 GCA_963575145.1 Galago senegalensis
CTCTGTCTCCCTCACTCTCTCTCTCTCTGTCTCCCTCCCTCTCTCTCTCTCCCTCCCACTCTCTGTCTCCCTCCCTCTCTCTCTCTCCCTCCCACTCTCTGTCTCCCTCCCTCTCTCTCTCTCCCTCCCACTCTCTGTCTCCCTCCCTCTCCCTCTCTCCCCCTCCCACTCTGTCTCCCTCCCTCCCTCTCTCTCCCTCTCTCTCCCCCTCTCTGTCCTTCTCTCTGTCTTCTCTCACAGCATACTGATTTATTAATCCAAAGCTTACAGAATTCTTTAAAAGTCAACACACAATCTTTTTTAGCGAAATCTATATCCTTTCTGTAAGGTTTGAGAAAAGTGCAGCCTTGAATCTCGTAGGCATGCGTCTAACCTTTTGGCTTATGTGTTTATGGATTGTTTTGTTTCAAGGTTAGAGGGCTGTAGGGGAAAGAATAACTCAGAGAAAAGCCGATTGCTTTACGGGATGCAAACGCAGGCTTTTTATGCAGTCTGAGTTGATCCCTGGGTCTGCTCTCAGCCTTTATTGTTATTTTTCTTTACATTAGAGAACTTCAAACATGGGGTGGCTTTGTGTGGATTTATGGATGTCCATAATAATTGATAGATGTGAAGTGATGACTTTGAAGGATTTTTGAATCTGGGAACTATAAACTGGTTCAGTAGGTTTTCTAATTGCTATAAAAATATTAAAGGTTACAAAGTTTTACTCAAAAATGTCCTAAGGTAAGCATTAATACTTATTAGGTGGTAGGTGCTTATAAAGTGACAGGTGCCCCTTCCCTCTTCACCGACCCTATGATTTAGAATGTCCACTAATGACATGTTCCAGATGCAAAAAGATGGGATTTAAAAGTGTTTTAATGGCCAACCATCACATAGACGGTAATAATGTGGCAAAAACAAGATTTGAACTCACTTCTGACCCTCAAGTTTCTGTTTTAATCATTTTATTACACTGTAGGACCTGGATCTGTTATGACAACATGTTCCCGTTTTAATGACACAGGACCAGATGAAATAAATTATAAAAACAAGGAAAGATATACCCTCCCCAATGTGTTCTCCATTTTGTGTGCACTTTGATTTCACTACTGGCAGAATTTCCATCAGAGTTGCCCATTTTCCTGAGATCACGTAATTAGATGGTGATCTTCTCTCAAACATAGTTCTCCTGAGTCATATTTCACGCACCTCCCAATGCTTCACGGTCTAATTCTTAACTTCATTGTAGTAAGCCACTTGCAATGAGCTCTGCCCTCCCGACAGACCTGTGAGCCTGTGATGAGTATTGTCATCCGCAGGTCCAACGCTGCACAGCAGACCGCTGGAGTTTATTCATCTTGGACAGCTGAAATTTCATGCCCATTGACTGGCAACTTCCCATTTCCCCCTTCAAACGCCCTGAGGAAGAGCCATTTCTATTCTTTGCTTCTGTGAGTTTGACTATTTCAGGCCTTAATAGGATGTACTATTTGTTCTTCTGTGACAGCTTATGTCACTTAGCAAAATGTCCTCAAAGTTCAGCCATGTTGCTGAATTGCAAGACTTTCTTCTTTCTCTGAGGCTGAATGATAGACCACCGGACCCGTATTCCACTGGCTTTTAACCTGTTCGTTCACCCACAGGCTTTGGGGGCTCTTTCCCCATCTTGAATTTGGGAATAATGCTGCAATGGACATGGGAATGTTGATACTGAGATTCTGGTTTTCCTGGGAGATTAGTCTTTTCAACAAATGGCTTTGGAAAAACTGGGTATTCACATGCAAAAGAATGGAATCAATTTATATAACAAGATCCACAAAGGCAATACAGAATGGATTAAAGATTTAAACGTAAGACCTGAAGCTGCAAAACATCTAGAAGAAATCATGGGGGAACATCTCATGACATTGATCTTGACAACGATTTAGTGGCTATTGTGACATCAAAATCACGGGCGACCAGAGCAAAATCAGACACGAAGGACGACATCAAACTGAAGCGCTCCTGCACGTTAAGGAGAACAAGCAACAGAATGAAAAGCCCAATCAAGAATGAAACAACATATTTGCGAGCCCCGTATATGCTGAGAGGTAAATTTCCAAACTACCTAGCACCTACAGCTCATAGCAAACCACACACAAACAGAAAACGCCCTGATAACATGATTAAAAAGTGGGTCAAGGGCTTGAACAAGTATTTCTTCAAAGAAGATATGCAAATGGTCAACATGCATATGATCCCGTGCTCAAAGTCTCTAGTCATCAGGGAAATGCAAATCATTACTAAAACCACAATGAAATGCCCCCTCACACTGGTCAGGGTGACTATCCTCAAAAGAACCAAAAAGCAACAAGGGCTGCTGAGAATGTAGGGAGACTGGATTCTTGTTCCCTGTTACTAGGAATGCTAAATTCTACAGCCAGTATGAATAAAACAGAGTGGCGTTTCCTCCAAAATTAAAACTATGACTACTATATGATCCAGAAATCCCAGTCTTCTTCTTAACCGTGGTTTCAAATTCAGGGGGAAGTATGAAGAGGCACCTGCTACTTGTTGTCAGAGAGCCAAGATGAACAAAGCAAAACCCAGAAGGGGTACGTGTTTCTGACATCCCCTCCTTTCTCAACCTGCTCCTCTTTCTCCTTCAGGTCCAAACCAACAAGATGTGTACAAAGTAGACACGCACCAGAGGGTGTGGGGTGTAAGGAGAGTGTGTTACGCCCAGGGATCTCTATCAGAACTGGGGGCATCAGAGACCAAGCCTATGGGCTCACTGGGTGTGAGGGGGAGAAAAATTAGCAGGTGGTAGCAGGGCTCCGGTCTAAGAGGGGTTCCTTGTGAGGTGGGGTTGCTGTCAGGACCGTGGCCCGTGACTAGCATGAGATATCAAAACCCCACTGTTGTGAAAAGCGTGTTTGCCCGTTGGGAGGGCAGTTGTTTGGGGGTGCTGTGGCTCAGCACAGTGGGAGTGGGGAGCTCATTGTAGGAAGAGATGTCCTGTGTGTAGTGTCAAAGATTATCCCGGATGATGAGACCTCACATGGATTGAGGATAGATGGCAAGAGTGTTAGGAGATTGTTTATACACAAAGCATTTGATTAAATAATTGAGTGCATTGGCTCGGCGCCCATAGCTCGGTGAGTAGGGCACCGTTCACATACACCAGAGCTGGCAGGTTCAAACCCAGCCTGGGCCTGCCAAACAACAATGACAACTACAACCAAAAAACAGTCAGGCATTGTGGCGGGTGCCTGTAGTCCCAGCTACAGTGGGAGGCTGAAGCAACAGAATCACTTAAGCCCAAGAGTTTGAGGTTGCTGTGAGATGTGACACCAGGGTCTTCTACCAAGGGTGACAAAGTAAGACTCTGTCTCAAAAAAAAAAAAAAAAGTGAGTATATTGATGGAAATGAGTTTCATGCTTCTCACCATTAAAAAAGGGGTTTTGCACACAGAGAATTAACGGTGGGATCAATTCAAAGATGTTAGAATAAAATTGCAGGTGTTGGTGTGCAAATAGATAGATAAATAGATAAATGCACGAATCGATGCTGATGCCGATGTGTTTGAAAGCACCTGCCGCCTCCTGGCTCTGCCCCCCCCCCCCGAGAGCCCCCGGACCAGCAGCACCTCCCAGTATGCCGGGCAGCCAGAGCTCAGTCTCCAGATACAATTATCCTCGGGAAGAAACCACATATTTTGAAGAAATGACTGATTCCAAGGCTGAGACAAGGGAAGTCCAGGATGAGTCAGAATTCCTAGTATTGCCAAAAAAATAAAAAAAGAATTAAAAGAATTCACTCCAAGAATGATTAAAACCCATGTCCAAAGAACACAAAATAAGACTTGAAGAGACTCACGACAGCTCCACACGGGAGCTTCTGAATATCATCCGTAATAATAGACATTAATCTTTTGAATAAAGTAGAAACAGTCCATCTGACCATACAAAATGATGAATCAGTTAAGGCTGCAGCGTTTATAACACCTCCAAGGACCCCTCTCTAAAATACATATCAATTCAAGGGGAATTAAAAATGTCAGTTTCCAGCAGGGAAACTGGGCAGAGACCACACTGATGACATGACCAAAGTCAGCATTTCTTGTAATGGGACATGTGGAAGCTGTGTCATCCAAAAGGTGGTGGTGAGCTGGGCACAGAACGGCACCTGTGCTGCCCTGCAAAGGATACACATGCTGAATCTAATCCCAGGAGACATCAGACAAGGTCCTCTAAGCTGAGGCCAAAAATAAAGACCTAATAATTCTGCCGTGTAGCCTTCAGAGGTGTTGAGGAAATCAAGGAAAGTTGAACATTTTTTTCACGTGGAAGGGAGCTAAAAAGAAAGGTCAAGAAAGTGCAGTGGTGGGGTGACACTGGACGGCATCCTTTTGTTCTGAAGGATGTTATTAGGACCACTGGTGAAACTTGAATAGCGTCTGAGGGTCAGACAGCAGCAATGCGTCCATGTTAATTTCCTGATGTTTAGATGGTATCAGATTATGGCGAAGAATTCCTTCTTCCTAAGAGATACACACAGTGAGGTGATGGAGGCTGTCAGCATCTTGTTCACAAAGAGATCACAAAACAAGTTTCTATTCTGTTCTTGCAAAGGTCTCAGGATGGCAAATTTGTTTCAGAGCAAAAAGGATGGAAAAAGGCATATCGAGTGGCTGCTGAGTGCTCTGTTTCCTTCAGATTACGTTGTGCATATTAATCTATTGAATTCTGAAGCCACTGAGGTAGGGACTATTTTTGTGTCTAGTTTGCGGAAAAGACAACGAGGGAAGGAGAAATTAAATGTGGAATTCTATGTTTCTAAGGAGGAAGATAACAGCACTGAAAAAATAAAGATACGACTGGCCCCAAAGTTAGCACTGCCGGAAACGGGTAATAATATTTCTAGAGGCAGAGTGGATCCAGAAAGCCCTGGACCTCAGTCTGTGCCCCGGAAATACATGATTTGGGGTCAGCTACTGGTATAATCATGACTTCCTCACTTGAGAATAATATTCTATATGGGAGTGTGACAACAGTCAAGCTAGGAAGGATGAAGTGACCTGCACAACATCTGGCATGGGCCGTGCACCTGTTTCGTGTCAGTGACTGTCGTGAGCCCCACAATGGCTTTCCACTGCTGCGTCCTGCAGCCAGGGTAACTTGAAGAGCAACTTAACTTAGATGTTTTCATAAAGAAAATTAGTGTCAAAAGCTTCCTCCTACACTCTTCAGAAGTAGAGGTTTTTATCCAACACATAGAGTTGTCCCAGTAGTGCTAATGTGTGGAAACTCTGCCGGACTGATTTCATACAATTCGAATTTAGAATTTGAAGGTGGGGGTGCCTATCTGTACGAAGGTGAAAGTGAACATATTTAATGCAAGAGCTAGAAACCTGGGTTCCAGATCCTGCTTTACCATTTACTGATGCAGAAGAGGATTAGCTGAATGAACAAGTCAGCTTACACCCCAATAAATGATTCCCTGAAATCAAAAATTTCTTGTAAAGCCATCTTATCATTTGAGTGTCTGAACTCCCCTTCCAATTAAGCACAGCAAACTCCCTGTCTATTGCTATTCGTGAAAAAATTTCAGCTTCAAAGAATCCAAGGAAAATAGTATTCTTACTATTTATTTAATGTTTACTATCTTCTAGAAAAGGATACAACATTTAAAAGTTTTATATGGATTAAATACACTACCATCCAACCACCCAGTGAAGTAGGTACTATTACTATCCCGTATTTAACGGGGACAGAGATCCCGGGACAGGTGAAGCCAGGATGTGAGCACAGGTATCTCCTATTTCAAAGCCATCTCTTTACTACTAAACCACTAAACCCCATTACTTTTTGGCAGAAGATGCCTGATTTTCCAAAGTTTCACACCTGCTGATTCATTCTGTTTTTTGCCACCAGCTTTTTAAATTACATCAGGCTTCCTCGGTGACTAAAATGTAACACATGCACTTTGTGTCGCAATCTGGAACACTGAATCTAGTTGCGTTTTAATCTTCTCTTTATGACATTGTCTTTTATGTCCCTGTGGTCAGCGAGCGTCTCTGACTCTGGCTTCCTATCTCACCATCCTCCTGTCTCCCTCCCTTCTTCTCTCAAATCTCCCTCCCTGAAGTCTCCAGCAGGAGGAGCCAGTGCTCAACCTGATGGTCCCATCTCTTCTGGCCATTCTGGGCCTCCCCTCCAGCTAATCTTGGTCCTTTTTCAAAATTTTCAGTTAGTAACATGATGTCTTGCAAGGTATGAATGAAAGAAAATATAAACTATTCCTAGAAATATAAACAAGAGGAGTTTGCAGGATGCCACTCCGTCTCTTATTTTTAGAAATAACAAGAACATGAACAGCAGCAACACAAAACCACGTGTGCCCCTGGGGAGTGCCCCTGACCGTGATTCCTTACGACATAACCAGCCAGGCAGTTTGGGGCGTAGGACGGGCTCTGGCCACCTGAGACCCACCCCACCTGGGCAGGGACACCTTTGATCCCTCTTCTTTCATTCAGTCATCCTCAACTGTGCTTTGCATGTCTCTCAATAACCTTGAAGTTCCTCATGACGACAGGCCTTGTTGAAGCTTCCTTTCATATCACAGATCTCTTAGGAGGGTGCGTAGATGAATCTTCTCCATCTCAGAGCCCTGCTCCTGCCCAGTTCGCTTGGCTGCCCCTGTATCAGCACCCTGTCTCACAGAGATGACTCCACAAATGTTACTCAGAGCCTTCTTTGTGCTCACGAGACTTCAGCATAAAAGCTTGGTATCAGTTAACACAACACTCAGGTGAGAAATTTGGCCCCATAATGTTAGGCTACGTGACACATTAAGAAAAACGATTGATTTCAATATGCTTTTCTTTTAAATGTATGTGTGTGCGTGTGTGTGTGTATCAGCTGACTGCAGTTATCCCGCTTTGATCCGTTCATTTGTGTCCAATCCTATGAAAAGCAAACATCAGTCATGTTCAAACAGTTCACCAGACCGTTGTTTGGAACTGTTTGCATTACAGCTTCACTCCGTACTTGGACTACAACTTGGCCTCATGACGTCACGTGGTTTCTCAGGAAGAGATTTCACCCCGTTCTGAGCACAGAGTCTCCGAGACGTGCATCATTCTTGCTGCTGTACTAAATTAATGAATGCCTCGCGGTGACCTTGAGAGTTGGCGGAGTCTCACTTCCTCGGGTTGGCTATTTCTCTCAGTATGTGTCTAAATAATGAGAAGGAATGCAGTCAGTGATTTTTAAGTAGTGTGTGGCAATGTAGCATAAATCCCAAGCTCTCTCCTCTAAATATTGGACCACCCCATAAGTTACATTATAGGAACAAAACCAAAGCCAAAAGAATAAAACTCACAAAGATACAGTCATTGTGTTTGAGCCATATAAACAATTAAAAATGTGAGTATTTCTTAAAAATGTATCGAGTAATATGTGGAAAAGAAAGATAAATGTTGTGGCCACGTACACATTTTAATTATATAAGTATTTTATTTTATTATTTTTTAAGACAGGATCTCACTTTGTCTCCCAGGCTGGAGTAGCAGGGACTACAGGTGGGTGCCTCCATCCCGGGCTCATGTTTTTAAGTTTATTTTTCTTTTCTTATAGAGATGGTTGCTCAGGCAGATCTCCACCCACCATCGCCTCCCAAAGTGCTGAGCTTACAGGAGTAAGCCACTGTGTCTGGCCTGAGAAGCATTTCAATGGCAGCTTTGGATTAAAAAATAGCAATTTCCAATCTTTTGCCAAATCCATGGAAAGTTACACTTTCTCCCCAATTTGCATGCTCACCACTTTAAAATGAGGGGAGGGTTTGGAGGGAAAATTCTTGGTCTGGGGATGTAGTGAAGTTGGAAGCATCTAATGGCTGTAGACCACCCCGCTTAGTTAATGATCAACAAACCTGATATTTTACATTTTCTGGATGACTTATACTTGGTGTAATCTCATGAATCTGCACAAAAAAGCCACAAACAAAAAAGAAACCGGAACAGCAGCCATGCTTCACAAAAACACAAACTACCCTAAATTTCCCCCTTCTTTTCTTGAATGCCTAAGACCACTTGACCAGAGGACTGAATTACATTCTGTAAATGGTTTACATCAACTGATTCCTTCCTGGGTAAGTAAGCATCAGATGATGATGATGAAATTTAAAAAAAAAAATGTTCAGCCACTCTCTGCTATAGAGACCCAGTGGGGACGCATCACCTCAACTCAACCGGGGACTTGGCTGAGTCAAGACTTGCTATGCGTCTGGTTTGCCTGGTTTGCCTCTAACCTAGGAGAGGCTCAGCACAAGATTACAGAGCTTAGAGTCACCTAATTTTATTTAAGGAGACCAGTCATGTCTTTTAGTCCTCATAAGTCCCTTTTAAAAGCTCTGCTGGTGTTTCTGTCACCCAGCTGCCCACATTGGTGAGTGCAAAGCTCGTATTTTTTACCTGTTTTCTAAGTTTGTCATCAAGAGAGTCTTCCCAGAATGTCTGTGCAAGTCCAGTCACGTATCCAAGACGACCCCACTCTCTTGAGTGTCGGTCTCTCCACTTGGATTCCCTCAAAAGATTCCTGCTGCCTTCCAACAGACACTCCCTGTATTTTACTAGAAAGAAGCACTTTTTGGACTTCTCTGGTTTTCTTTCTGTGTTTTACCAATTCCAGGCAGGCCCGGCCATAATCTGCTGTCAACCGCCTCCCACTCAAAAAAGGAATTCATGACTGGTTATTTTTAAAACATTCTCTTGTGATCCCATAGTTTGTTTACTTGATATTTCATGCATGGTCATTCTCTATTTTAAACCTGACAATTTCGATAATTGAAGTCTCAAGAAAATGAAATCTGACGCTTCTTCTTTTTGCTGTTTCCCGTGCACGGATGGAAAGCTGATTCACATTATACACTCCGATGATATCTGACTGCAAACTCCAATGTGCTTGATTTTAGTCTGTGGGGACTCTTGTCAGCCAATGCTTTTCACCAGAGGCTCAACCAACCTGGGACCATTTAATTTGCCTTTGAGTTTCCCAGTTTAATATAGGAGCCTCAGGTTCAGCAGAGCAACCTTGCAGATGGCCCAGGGATCATACGTTTAGAGGAAATGCTACGATTGTCATTTGCCATCAGGAGAAACCCTTCATCCTTTCTCACTCTGATTACAACTCATTTTTATGTTTGTTCTTGTATTATTTTCTTATGTTCGCGTGTGGTTCTTTTAAAACTTTTTTATTTCATCTGAAGGAGTTGTTTTGCAGTGGGGTGACCCTTTAGAACGTATAATCAGCCCATCACACTGACTAGCTGTTTTGAGAAAGGCAACACTTTAAAACACACGTCTGTGTGCCCAGGCAGTGGGAATTATTGAAGAATTAAATCACACTAAATTAAAAAATTCTACTTGCAGTATCTGAGAATACTACAACATTTTTCAAAAATTACAAAGCATACTCTTTGAGATAAAATATTGACTAACACAAAATTTCAGTTGTGAGCAAAAATTGACAGTTTGTATAAAGCCATAAGATTGAAATAACAACAGAAAAGAGAAAACGAAGGGAAAAATTAGGCACATATATTATGAAAATTAGAACATTCTATAGCACTCTATTAATGCAGAAAATTAACATGAGAATGCTCCCAAAGGGAGGATGTCACTACTGCTATTTGGATGTCACTCTTGGTGGCCATGAATTCCGTAATTAACTTTGGCCAATGGAATATTGACAGAATGGGGATCTGTCACTCCCAAGTTCAAGTCTGAAGTGCCATCACATTAATCGTAATGTTCTCCCTCTGCTATGAGATTGGCAGTACATACCAGCAGCTGTATCTGCTGGGCCCACTAGTAAAGGAGACGGGAGGAGTCTCACGACCAACCTGGGGTAGACTGGGTATGACTTTAGAACCAAAGGAGAACAGAACATTTCAGAATCTCCCCCCTATTATTCCAGCCTGACCCAGCCTTCACTTCCTGATATGACACACCAGATAGACATTTAGATGTACATATAATAAAATGTTCATGAAATACTTTGCAAAACATTTATAAGATATTCCTAGCAAGACAGTGTATAATGGCACAAAAGTAATAAATAACTTCTATTTTTAACTTTTTAATGACTTACTTGCCCGTTAGAATATAAATGTCTTAACACAATAACTAAGAAAATGACATAAAGGCTATGTTAACCAGTTTGATGAAAATATTTCAAATGGTATATGAAAACACCACACTGTACTCCCATGATTGCATTAATGTACACAGCTATCATTTAATAAAAAAAAAAAAAAAAAAAAAAAGAAAAGAAAAGAAAGCCAAGAGATTGTGCTGGAGGAGAGAATAGAGTTTGGATCCTGTGTGGTTTACCCGGATCTAGCTATGCCTGATTCACTCTTGGACTTGGTTTCCCCAGAGCCGAGGAAGCACTTTCTTTTACTTATTCCAAATGGGTTTTCTGCTGTCCTAAACTTGAAGAATGCAGATTAAATAAGGAACAAAAAATAAAAAAAATTTTAAAAAGTTGTAAATTACGAGGAATGAAAACAGGGAAATAAACACAGCAATAGAAGAAGTCGTGTAACTCGTTCAAAGATATGCCCCGAAAGGTGAAAACGTAAGCAAATGGATAATGTCCCTGGAAAAAATTAAATTACAAGAGTTATCTAAAGGGGAAGAAAATCTAAGAAACCTGTTACCACAGGATAAATTGGAGAATCGTTAAAAACAAGCGACCAACCAACCAACCTGCACAAAGGGAGTAAACCAGATAGAAAACTGAATTCAAGGTAATCATCAAACTGATTAGAAAAAGACTGAGCTGGTCTTTTTTGTGTGTATACAGACTAATTTATTTTTCTAACTATGCTCCATGAGGGAGAGAAAAGAAGAACTAAGTTTCCAAAAGCAATGAGACTATTTATGACTACTTGGTAGCGGCTTTTGAGCTATTTATTGAATGAACTCTGAATAGTCTGGACATGGGCTATGTTGCTTTTAGGGGGAGGTTATTTTTATTTGCAAGTGCGTTCTTAGTATTACCCTTTGCAAATTATAAAAAACAGGTTGCAAGAGATTAACTTATTTTAGTTCCACAATTGGTAAGTAGCAGAATCGGGATTTGAACCAAAGTCTGTCTGAGTCTAAATCCAAGCCTCTCTATATTATACCATGCTGCCCTTACTAGTGAAAAGCTGTGTTTTAAATACACTTAAGCATTTTTCACCTCTTCTGGAAAAACATTTTTAAAAATTCTTCTTTTCTGTACTGTCCTTTAAACCCAACGGCACACTTCAAAAATTGTTTATATTTTAATTTGAATTTATACCCTCCCAGCCACCCCACCCCCCCGCCAGAACCAACTAAGAGAGCCTGACATCACTGGAACCTCAGTGAGAGCCTTTCAGGACAGTCTGCTCCTTCTGCTGCAAACTCCGTCCCTGAAGAGTAAAAGTCATCAAATTTCATCTCTTACGACATTAGTGTAGAAAGACATTTTCCCCTCTTACCAGCTAAATTGTCTCTTACTTTGTAAACTGCTTCTATTTTTCAACAATTACATTGCAATGTGTTCAATTCCAACCACCCCGCTGCTCAATTCTTTATGAACCCAAATAAAGAAATAGTTATAGAACCAAGACCCATCAGAAAGTGAATAAAAAGCTGATATGGCTTCAGATGACACTCCATTTGCCGAGGACAAAAAAAGCAACTTAATGTTTTTATTTTTTACATTTATTATGGCGTGATTCTTGTGTTTACCTTGTAACAAGTGGAAGCCTGGCGGCAGCTGCCACCCCCCTGCAATTTAATGACATATTCCGTATCTTTGCTCTCACTTGGCAATGCCTTGGCTGGCCTAGAGCTAACCTACCCTCCACTTCCAAGTTCATCTTGCATGATTTTTGTAATTAAGCGAGTGGCAAGTTAGCTACCTCCATCCCTAAATGGAACATTTCATAGTTTTAAAGCACTTTTAATAAACTTCCTTGAGTCTGAATCTTCATCAGTTCCCCATCTACCCCTGATGACTCAATTATCTCCTCGGGGGGGAATCTGTTCAGTACCAAGAATTACCTTTCCTCCACAGAGGGGGGCTGGAAACAATGCCTCTAAAATTCTCTTTCTTCCACTCTATGTCTTCAATGAATAATTTATATTTGCGACAATCTGTTTTCTTCCCTGGCTCTTGCCACTGAAAACCATATAAAGAATATATTCACGCCATCTCATTGCTCCCCACACAGAATACTGAGAGCCCCTCTCTGGTCCCATCTGCCCCATGGATCCCCCTTCATTCATGGGGAAATAAGATAAAAATAAAAATAACTTTCTTCCTCTCTTGTGTCTCTCTAGTCAAAGATTTCTTATTCATTAAGATCCCCGGAGCTTTCAAGAAAATCCAGAGAGTTGTTTTCTTCTATATCACTCAGTTTTCTGAATAGGAGTACACCATTTGTCCAATTGGAGAAAAAACATTAGAAAACACAACCACAAAAAAATAACGCCATCTGTGCTGAACTCCACTGTCCCGCCATGAGCTGTGGAGTACAAAGTCGCCAACACACCCAGTGTGATTCTGTGTTCTGCACACAAATGGTATATTACCAATTCACCCATTTCATCAGACTCTTTTAAATCTGATAGATGATGTATGCATATTTGCAGTGTTCTTTTCCTTAATTTAAACCTAAGTGAGGTGCTCGGAGAGATCTCTGATTTGGTTGGGAGGGAGAGTGAAATCGGCTTTGGGGAGCAGAGGGGTGGTATGGCTGCCCAAGACGTGGTGAGCTCATGCCCTGCTCGGGGCCGTTACTGGGGCTACAAGAACATCTGCTCTTTCTTTTGAGCTCTGAAGTAGCTCAAGGTCTAACTGGGGAATGGCAGTGAGACAATACATAACCCGTTTCTTTAACGGGTCCTACGATATTGCACCAACAAACCATGCTTTGAATTCAAAAGACAGAGCTTCTATTTAAAGGTCCTTTTCTCTAGAGAGAGGAACATCACCTTACCCCTTACATAAATAGAAGTGTTTATTAGAACCAACCTATTGGGTTCCTAGAATGAACCCTGGAGTTGGAGTCCCCTTCATGCAACCCACGTTCTCTATTTGACAATAAACAATCCTGAAAATAAAATATCTAACTTCAGGGTCATTGATAATTACTGCAGTTTCCTGCTGACAAGCCTCCCCCAGCTCTCTGTGGCTGATAAACGGCCATATCCTAAGCAGGCCTTCAGTTTCCTTCAGAATTCAGGTACGTTCTGACCATCTCAGGCATACTCTCTGCTGCTGCCACCCCTGAGCCCCGGCACTCCTGTTTAGAAGGGTTTCCTGGATTCTGTTTATGCTCCATTCTTTCCTCCTTATCTTTTCCCACATGGCTTCCTCTGTCTAGAGCATGATTAACCTGTCCATGTGGCTGCCCTCTTCACTGACCGGCCCCAGTGCCCAGTGCTCTCAGCCGGTGCCACGGAAACACCTTGGCCCTTCCATGGTTGAGCTGTCGCACCACAGCTCTTCATGATTGTGAACCAATCCCACGCTGGCCGACAACGGGACTCTTCAGAGGACAGACGGAGTTCCTGCCACCTCCCCCTCACTGCCACAAGTACAACTGGGACTCAGCTGTGTTGGATGGGTGAGCGAATTCATTTCTTTTTCTTACAGTACATCTTTGGAAGCATTGGCCTACCAGACTGATTTTAATGTGCTTTGAAATATACAATCACATCGGGCTCTGCAACGGAGTGAAATATCAATTGAAACTGAGAACAAAGAGAATAAAAAGTGTGGCGTAAACCTAGAAGATAACAAGATGGGACTGTATAAATGCATGTGAGTGTGTGAGAGTGTGTGTGTGTGTGTGTGTGTGTAGGGAGCACAGAAATAAGATGATACGCCACATGAGGGCACAGGTTCAAGGCTACGGTCTGCCAGAGAGAACAGAAGCACCCAACTCCTCATGGTCATTTCTCTGTCCTGGGGAATTATCTGTAAATGGAAAGGCAGGAACTGTGTATGGCAAGTGTTTTTGGAACTAAGAAATTGAGGCAGCTTAATCGAGTAAGAAACACATTAGAGTTTAATGGAGGGACAAGCAGTCACCATGAGAGTTCAACAAAGAGGTGAACAGCCAAGTCCAGCAGCCTAACCCTCAGGAGATTTTGGACAGTTCGCCGGACCTGCCTACATCAAGTACCTCACCTGTCTTATTCCTCAAGCACTGATGGAGAGGCTTAATAAAATATCCGTAATGTCTGAAGTTGTGTGATAGAACCCCAATACCAACGTGAAGTGTCATTGCATTAATGAGACAAAAGCCATTTTCCAATAATTTATGAGTTGAAATTATTTATAACAGAATTCGATAAAGAATCTGGGAAACAAAAACTTAACATATTTTTTAAAAAGGGAGATTGGGAATATCAAAATATTGTGGAACTCACCCGTAAATCAAACTCTTTGCCCCAGCTGCAGCCTCTGAGTGGCAGGTGGGCGAGCTGCTCCCGTCTTAACTCACGTGTCAGCTTGTGTTCGCGCTGATTCTGTGCATGGCGTTTGATTGCTGTTATTTCCACTGAGTAGCTCTGACATCAGAGTGACGGCTGTGCCTCAGCTGAAGGTCACGGCTGTCCATAGGACTGTCTGCAAGGCATTTCTCCATATTGTCCATCTGTGCAATAACTGTCGCTTACACTGTCTTTCTCTCATCTAAATCCTCATACCAACACTACAGCCTCTAACCTTTTAAAAAAGATAAGAATAGTCCTTCAATCATTGAAAAACTGGGTAGTAAATTGTAGCCCTCTGTGTTCAGCAGAACACCAGGGCATGTAGTGGAAATTACCCAGAACAGAGGCTTTGAGGCAGAAAGACACAACCTCAAGTCTTAGTGTCACCTTCCTGACCTTGAGAAAGGCTCCCCAATAGCGTTCAATTTCATTTTATTCGCCTGTGATATGGGAATGAGAGCAGATTGCTGTAAGAACTGAATGACGTGATACGTGAAAGCTGTTAACAAACTATAAAATGGCACACAAATATTGTTGATTATGTTATAAAGGTGCTTTGAGCTCCCTTGTTCTAATACACCTAATTCTGGAGGTGTGTTTTCCGTCCCAAAAGAAAACGCCTAGCCTGCCTATCAAATTGAGTCATTGGTGGTCAGCAGAGATAACCCACGTTAGCGTTCAGTGGAAAGCAAAGTACAATGAGAATGCCTGGAAAGCTCCCTGTTTCAGTCTGTCTTTTACTTCTCAAACCTTTCCTTATTCCAAACATGGCTTGGGACCACCATGAGTATTTTTTGTTCCTAGCAGTACAACCTGGAAGCTTGTTCTGAAATGTTATCCCCATGTTCTTTAAAACATCGAGTCAATAAACTCAAATGCTGTTCCTTAGTTCTTAGCCAGAATAATTGTCAGAAAATGTGTGGAACAACAAGAATAAGAACGATAATAATAAATTCACATGAGGCTCAAACCTATGCCTTGAGTTCCTTGATACAACACTATAAAGCTTACACGCTTCAATACACAAACATCTAGCTACTTACACGCAGCCAAGATCAGCACATCTCACAATAACGCTGGGAAAGAGATAAGGCAGACTGGGTCTCCCAGAGGGTTAGGAGAAGCCCAGGGACATGAAAGAGGTAAGGGCCAGAGGCAGGTTTTATATAAGTATCTATGATTCCAAATCCCAGGCATTTACATTTAAGCTGTAAACGTCTAAATTCATGGAATTATTTTTTTCCCCTTGCTTTACACATAGAAGTGTTGCTTCTATCACATTTCTTAGTGACTCACTCATCATTTTTATTATGGATCGCTATGGGTCATTATTAGAAATTATAGGATGGATGGGAATATCACAAGAACCATTTCAGAAACTTTCTAAATGAATAGTATCTGATTTTTTTTCTAATTCAATCCATGATAGGATTTATTAAGTTAATGAGTCCCTAATGTTAAATATGACTTTATTCCTGTATGTCCTACTAAGCTAGGGCATAGGAAGTTATTTTTATAATATACTACCCATCGTATTTTGCTAGCATTTAACTAAGTTTCTCCATTTAAAGCTGTAGATAATAGTAGAGCTTTTTTTAAACGTTGTCTTATCAGGTAAGCTACAGTGATTGAACGAGGTTGAAAAAGGTACTTGCAAGCCCCTCCCCCTTCTCAGCATGATCAGAAACAGTTCGTGTCACATGTAAATAAGTTTGAATTTTGAAAGTTTTGAAGCTCTTCCCTGTAAAATACTATCTACCGCACACATATTTTGAGGCGGTACTTGATAGTCTGAAACTGTCTCTTTTTTATTGAGCTATTCAAATTGTCTACAGTCTTGGGTTAATTTACATAATTAATATCTTGATGAAAATTATTCATTTTCTTGACATTTTTTAAATTTATTAGCATAGATTTGAATTCACTTATAGTTAAACGCCTTCCCTGTGTGTTGTTACCTTCATTTATTTCTTCTAATGTTTGAGTACTCTTTCATGATGGTTGATGAAACTTTCTATAACTTACATCCTAATTCAGATTCGTGTCTTTATCTTTTATTAATTTTTATTTTTCTAACTCATTCTCAGAATTCTGAGATAATTTCTCACCTTTTCCCTTACTACTTCAGGCTTCTTAACCACTCAGTTACCACTCAATTCTCTCACTACCCACTGAAACACTTTTAATGTTTCGTGAGTTTAAAATCATTTTGACCAAAAATGATTTTTCCATGCAATATTTCTTAATCGTACGCTATCCCTTCTTTATAACCATTTCTTTTAACTTCATAAATGAGTAAAAAAGACATAGGCTATTGCACAATGTAATACAGAGGAGCACAGAAAACATAGCTTCTTCAGATCCTGCAAAGGATCTGAATATCTTCATAAGCCTACAACTGCTGATAACCAAGGAGAAAACAAAACTGAATCTTCTGGGTGGTGCCTGTGGCTCAAAGGAGTAGGGTGCCCACCCTACAAGCCGGAGGTGGTGGGTTCAAACCCAGCCCCGGCCAGAAACAGCAAAAAAAAAAAAAAAAAAAAAAAAAAATTGAATCTTCTTTGCAGCTAATAAATACAGTGTGATATATAATTACTGAGTCTTTAGGTAAAGTCACAAATCATTTAAGTCTCTAACCGTCTGCTCTTCTCCAAGATGCCATGTAGATCATGAGAACGTTTATGTATTTTGCAAAGTTGAGCACTCCAACCCCTAGAGTCTTCCACAGCTTCCTCTAATCCCTTCAGGGAGGAGCTGACTCTGAGACCTTTTCAGGTGACCACTGAAGTACAACTTTCCCCATCACTGAGTTCTGCTCCAGAGATGGTGACTGCATTGTACTTGTTATGTAGAATTTAACAATGGCGGGTGTAGGAGCAGCATTAGAATAACAATCTAAATTTGAAGTTACTTCCAATAATAATACGCTATTGACATCTTGCTGAATTATAAACTGTTATAGTTTTTTCTGTTTATTTGGTTTTTCAGGACATCTCTTTTGGAAGAGCATCATTGTTCTTGTATCTTACATGTATGGTGCCTTCTTCTCTATTATGCTGTAAATGCACAGTTACATTTGTGCTTTCTTTGGGAAATAATTGGGTCATGTCAAAAATGATAGTATTGGGTTATGTCAAAATGATAGGGATGTCTATTTTCTCTATCCACGCACCGTCCTATCTTCCTGCTAATAGCACAACTTCTCCTTCCCGGGAGAGGCTTCGCTCTGTGTTGCCGAGGGAACCCTTAACTCACCCCTCTTCTCTCAGTTCTGTGGTGAGGCTGGGAACTTGACTAAAACTAATGATAAGAGCATTCCATCCTTGGACCCAGACTAATGTGTGCAGGATGGATCTTTAACCCACTGTCATAGATGCCAGGGACAATTATACCATTTAAGATCATAACCTGGGATTTCTTGCAGTCACTTTCCCTAGCTGTATGGAGAAATCTGTCCACAGAAGGTCAAAGGCAACCTCCCAAGGAGACATGATGCCCAGGGATGAAGAATAAACAGGGAGCCTTGGCACTGTTATTTCGTCTCCCATTTTCTTCCCACTTCCCCCCAGGTTTGATACTAACACCAAACCTGACCGTGATCTTTTCAGTTATATCCCAAATACATGATTTGTTTTTGCATTAAGACAATTTAGGTTTCCATACTAATGACTGAAAGGGTTCTCATCATAAGGTTCTTGTATCTAAAGATTATAGAACAATGTAGGGAGAAAGGTCATGATTAATTGACTGACCTATGGCTGGGCACAACCACTCACACCTGTAACCCAGCACTTGGGGAGACTGAGGCAAGAGGATCACATGAGCCTGGGAGTTTGAAACCAGCTTGGGCAATGTGGCCAGATACCATCTCCACAAAAAAACATTTTTTCCTAAAAAAAATTAGGTGGACGAGGTGGCATGCACCTATAGGTGCAGCTACTCAGGAGGCTGAGGAAGGAGGATCCCTTGAGCCTACGAGTTCAAGTATGCAGAGAGCTATATGATCATGCCACTGCACTCCAGCCTGGGTGACAGAATGAGATCCTATCTCTGAAAAAAGAAAAAAAAGGAGGGGAAGGGAGAAGGAAAGGGAAAGAGGAAAGAAAAAAAGAAAAATTTAAAAAATAATATCCTTTTCCAAATATTTCACGTAACTGGTTGTGAAGTCTGGAAGTAAAGTTCAATTTGGATGGGAAAGGAAGAGGTGGAGGCAAGTTGGTGCACAGACCTCGGGCTCTTCATTTAAGTATTTCCTTTGTCTGTGCAGGGGAGCTCAGGAATTGGTATGACTTTACCATTTGCCTGGCATGACTAGTGTTAGCAGCAGCCAGCCAAGACAGTGCCTTTACTGGGGTCAAATAAGACAGGGCTCCCCACTCCAACCGGAACTGGTGGGGATGCGCCTAAGAAAATCTGTTATCAAAGTGGCCTCAGCACTGCGGCCCTAACAGTCCTTCTCAGTATGGTTGACAGTATCAGAATATGCACCCCACTCTTTGTCTTGCCCTGGGCCTTCCCCTGAGTTATTTCTAGGGAACAACAAGGGTCTTCCAGGATATATTCCTATGGCCAACACACTGCCCTTTGCAGTTGGAGGTTTTTTGCCAGGGCCTTTATTCTCTCCTATTTCCTCTTCAGTATACTTTTAAAAATCTGTTTTAGGGCGGCGCCTGTGACTCAAAAGGGTAGGGCATTGGCTCCATATGCCGGAGGTGGCGGGTTCAAACCCAGCCCCAGCCAAAAAAAAAAAAAAAATCCATTTTAATAATTTGCAGAGAATTATTTACTGGGCTACAGTATTGGTTCAGGTTTCTGACTGTTTTTATATTCCATTATTCATTTCAATAAGCAATTGGGGAATATGACTATTAAATTGATTATATCCAGTTCTTTGCTTTGCCTGGGAGTCCCATAGAGCATTTTTAAGAAGAAAATCTTTGAAAATGTTTACAGCTTTTTTCATAATTATTTGTCTATTCATCTTTCCTGCTTGGTATTGAGATACTTTGGGCAATTTATATCTTCTGAGAGGAAAAGGAAAAGATCATTTTCAATGGGATTTTCAAACTTAGCAGCACAGAGTTGTACATTTTATTTGCTTGTGATATTCAAATCTCCACACTAGCTACTTTATACCCCTCTTGTTTCTTTTCTGACAGGCTCTTCTTCCAATTTTGTGGATTCAAGTAGTCAACGCTGCATCTAATTCATTAAAATTTCCTAAAATTCAGATCATGAAGATATTCCTCATTTACATAATATCAGCTTGCAAATTTCACTTTTCATACTTATTTACCTAGATTAACTTTACTTTGTTTACTTTCAATTTTCTAAATTTGAAATTAAGTCCTGAATCCCTCTATTTTTACTTTGTATAATTACATCTTTCGAAGTTGGCACTTTTTGGCTGGCGCCTCCGAGCACCCAATTTATTCAACTGATTGGCAAATGCTTGATCACTCACATCGTGCCAAACACCGTGCTCGGCATTGGAGTTAAAATGAGGGAGAAGAGATGAGAGGACGTCCTTTTATAATGATGTTTTGGTTTATGTGAAAGACAGGAATAATAAAAATGATGAATGAAGGAATGGTTGCCAATGCTTAAAATACGAAATAAAGAGCGACTCCATGACAAGAGAAGATGTTGACAAGCAGAAGGCTGGGCCTGCCTACCTGGAGTGGGCTGTCAGAGTTCACCAGGGGAAGGGGCGGAGGTTAAAGGCGGAAGTAGAAAGAGGCGTGGCATAGTAGAGACTGAAGGTCAAAGTATCTCACAATGAAGGAACAAGTGAAGGCTTCCAGGTGATGGAATTGGTAATATGTGCTCATTCTTCCAGACCTTCAGTGCCCCAGTGCACCTCACCACTGAATCACAGTCACAGAGAGTTTTTGTTTACAAATCTTCCCCTTGTCCCTTCATTTTCTTTCTTTTCTTTCTTTTTTTTTTTTTTTTTTGAGACAGAGCCTCAAGCTGTCCCCCTGGGTAGAGTGCTGTGGCATCACAGCTCATAGCAACCTCCAACTCCTGGGCTCAAGGGATTCTCTTGCTTCTGCCTCCCGAGTAGCTGGGACCACAGGTGCCTGCTACAACGCCCAGCTATTTTTTGGTTGAAGCCATCATTGTTGTTTGGTGAGCCCAGGCTGGATTTGAACCCTCCATCTCAGGTGTATGTGGCTGGTGCTTTACCCACTTGAGCCACAGGCACTGAGCCACGTCCCTTCATTTTCAACTCCAATGTATCTGTCAATGTATTGACAGATACATCTCCATCCAATGTATCTTTATTCTCAAAAGAAAGACATTACCTCTTCTATTTACAGAGCAAAATAGAGATATCAGAAAGGAATTCTCTCACCTTTCAGCTGGCACACCTGCAGATTCCCTGTTTCTTTCCCACAGGAGGAAAGAGTGAATTTTGTGCAGTGCTCACAGCCACTCTTCACGGCTCACCTTCCTAGGAATTCATTTCATTACTTTTAGAATCCTTCTCCTCTATCTTTCAGTAGCCTTCTTCATTTGCTTTTCCCTTTTTTGTTAAATATACTACATTCCCTCTCATAGGACTAGGACTTCCATCCAGCTTTTCATTTCTTTCACAACCACCTCACCCCCTCTCTCCCTTGCAGAGCTAAGCTTTGTTTAAGTAAACTCTGTTAATACTCTCTCTTTTTCATGTTACCGTTATCTCCTTTGTTGCTAAATGTATTGGAAAATTTTCCGACTTTAATGTAAGTTAAATACTTACAGTATTTAATCAAATCTCTCTCCTCAAACATATTCCACTCAGCATCTAGAGTGCTGAGGATCATTCTCAGTCATCTGGCATCTTTTTAATTTTTTTTTAAGTGACAGGGTTTCGGTCTGTTGCCCAGGGTAAAATGCCGTGATGATATGATAGTTCACTGCAACCTTGTACCGTCCTGAGACTACAGGCACACAGCAAAACACCCGACTAATATTCTTTTATCTTTGTGGAGACTGGGTCTTGCTACCTTGGCCAGGCTGGTCTTGAACTTGGGCCTTAAGGGATCTTCTCCCCTCAGCCTCCCAGAGGGCTGGGATTACAGGTGTGAGACACCGTGCCCAGCCTATCTCTCAATTTATCTTCATAGTTACCGCTTCTTCCCTTGTCTTGCCCCTTAAATGTGTCTGTAATTCATGATTCTATTCTGGACTTGCTTGTCTTCATTATTTCAGCAGTTTTTTATCAAGCACCCTATTACCCACTGTCTAATCCTTTTTTAATGTTTTTTGTTATTCTTTTAAATTCAGATGAATCTGGAGGTACAAATGATTAGGTTACATTGTTTGTGTTCTTAGGTAAAATCTGGGTTGTAGTTGGGGCAGTTGAGCCCTTTATTGTGGAGATGTGCTGTCCACCCTCACAACATGTCCCTCAGGTGAGAGCTGGCCAGTGCCCCTCTCTCTTCTCCCCTACCTCATCCCTCCTCCCTGTGCTCATTTAAATCTCCTTGTGTTTTTCTCTCCTCTCCTATGGGCACGTAGTTGTTTCTCTATTAGATTCATATCAGTACTGAGTCTACTGGATACTTACACATTTCCATTCTTATGATACTTTACAGAGAAGAATGTGTTTCAGCTCTATCCAGGTAAATATGAAAAATACAAAGTTTCCGTCTTTTGTATAGCTGGATAGCATTCTATACACCACAGTTTACTGATCCGTTCTTGGGTTGTTAGGCAGTTGGGTTGCTTCCATGTCTTGGCAACTGTGAATTGAGCTGCAATAAACATTCTAATGCAAATGTTCTTGTGATAAAATGATTTATTTTCTTCTGAGTAGATTCCTGGCAATGGAATTGCAGGATCAAATGGAACATCTACATTTAGTTTTTTGAGCATTCTCCATACTTCTTTCCATAAAGGCTGTATTAGAGTGCAGTCCCATCAGTGTTGTAAAAGTATCCCCTTTTCTCTACATCCAGGCCAGCATTTGCAGCTTTGAGATTTCATGATGTGGTCTTCATTGGGCTCAGTTTCCTTAAGTCTGTTAGTAAATCCCACTCTCTACTCTCTGATTGCTATTTCTCTCTCAGCATTACTGTGCTGCCCATCCACGCTAGTGCATCTGTCTCCTAGGCATGTCTATCTGAGCTTCCCTCATACATCTGCAATCATCTTTCCACTCTTATCTGCTTGTGCTCTGACATCCCTTCTCTCATAAGTGTCCTCTTCATCTGAGCCACCTTTTAACTTAGAAGGGATGAGGATTAAAAGGAGATGAAGTATAAGGAGATGAAAACATCCTAAGACATGATTATATTCTGTTTCAAAATAATCTTTTGGAAGTGTTGGCAAGATGTAAAGAAATGGAAACACCGGTACTCTTGTACACAGTTGGTGGGAATGTAAATTGTGTCAACCTTTGTAGAGGGCTATAATAGGCCTTAGAGCATAGAGGTTCCCTCAAAAAAATAAAAGTATAATTAGGATGTTATCCAGAAGATTCACTTCTGGGTATATACCCAAAGGAAATAAAATCAATACTTTAAAAAAACATTTGTACTCCCATGTTCATTAAAGTATGGAAACAACCTAAGTGGCTAAGAAGAGAAGCTTCACATGCCCAAATGGCGAATCAACTATAAAGAAGAAGGCAGACACCTGCCTTTCCCAGAACTGTAGACGGACCCAGAGGGCATTATGCTAAGTAAAATGAGCCATTTACAGAAAGAAAAAAAGTGCATGATCCTACTTATATGTGAAATCTAAAAATAGTCAAATGCATGGAAGAAAATAGTAGAACAGTGATTACCAGAGGAGGTGGGGGAAATGGGAGCTGCTGGTCAAAGGGCACAGGTTGCAGTTAGGTAGGACGATCGTGGATGGAGACAACGTGGGCAGCATGAAGGGGGCCGGTGACAACCCTAGACTGCTGAACACTTGCTGAGAGAACAGATTTCAGGCAACCCCACCACTCACTCCAACAAGTACCAGTGAGGCGATGGACCGTGTTAGTTGGCTTTGGCATATCATTCCACCATGTATGTTTTTAGCAAAGCAGCAAGTTTTAAACCGTAGATATATGCAGTTTTTATTAAACAAATAAATAAAAACATGAACATCACCTACGAAAAAAGAAACACTACTTAGTACTGAAAAGAAATAAACTACTGAGACATGCAACAACTGGGTAAATCTCAAATGCATGGCGCTAAGTAGTCAGAAGGAAAAAAGAAAAAAAGGAAGGAAAATTAGTGAGCCTAAGAAAAGCTTAACATACCTAGGCAGCAGCTCAAAGTCCAGAAGTAATGGTGGGAGGTGATGGCACAAGAGACAGGGCGAGGTGAGCCAGGCATGTGAGGCCATCGAACGTCTTCAAGAATAGGACAGTTAGGAATCTCGTAAATTTTTTTTTAATTACTGTTTTCTGTGTTGATAGCACTTTGTAGCAGGGCAAGAACAAGGTCAGTTACTTGGTTATGGCGGTAGACCATGCGAGAGAGGGTGGTGATTTAAAGTTTGATGTGGACAGTGTATCTATCCGGTACTCCTGTTTTTGAAAGTTCAACAACTGAGTCTGCATCCCCCAGGACTGCGCAGGCACAGACGACGCTTGCTGTTTTGCAGTGTGGCGCATCCAGAGAACACAGCCTAAAAATCGAGGAGGTAGAAGCAAAGCCAACTGGAAAATGCCTCAAAAAGTGACTTGCTCTAATTAATATATCCAGGTACAGCATCAAGTGGAGTGTGATATAAATTTAGAACATGGCTATCACATCTAGACACGGGTGTGCAGGCCCAGCCTGCTCTGTGCGTGGTTTCTGCACCTCTACACATCGTCATAGCTGCATATACTTGGATTCAAAACGTGAAAAGGGAGAGGGTGGCGAGGAGGACCACTGTCGGTCTCATTAGCAAATGTAGTGCCAATTTGTCAATGCCTGGATACAAGGAAACTTCAGAAACTCTCTCAACAGTTATAACCTCTGTCATAGAGCTGGTAAAAGAGAAGTGGGGCTGGGACACAACACATCTGCAGGGGTCACATCTGATTTCAGCTTTTATTCTACATTAATAAAACAAAATTACTACATTGTGTTTCTATTATATGTCACTACACAGATTTTTTAAAAGTTAACATTTAAATACAGATGGGCCTAGCTTCAAAGTAGGATTCAGAACACACAGCGTGGTGACCTTTCTCGGGAGATGCAGCCTATAGACTTTCGCTTCCCACTTCACACATTTTTGTAATAAGGAATAGAAGACGATTTTTGTAACGGCTCTGGAAACTTTACTATTATGCAGTAAGTGACAGCTCCATTTTTTCCCTTCTGTGTATCCATATATGTTCCCAGTACTTTCTCCCTATGTTATAAAGCAAAGTAGACTGTAAATGTAACAGAAGAGGAAAAAATGCAGTAAAGGACTGAAGCTTAAACTGGACGAAGTCAAGTCTTTCTGCACATGTTTCTCCACCTGCAAAACGATCAAGAGAGACCGGCTGTCCCTTCAATCCCTAGCAACTTTCATATTTACCTTTGTCTGCAAGTTAGCACATTTAAAGACAAAAAAATAGTGTGTGCATTTATTTACTGAGTCTTAGGGCAGTGTCACCTGTTCACCTCCATGAAGCGGATTATAATATTTGTGCAATGAATTTAACCCTAAAGTTTTTACCATGTTATTCAAGAAAGATAATAAGTTGTTTGAATTTGTTGAAAAGAGAAAACAGTTCTGTTTTTCTTTGGGTACAATTCTTTTATTTTCTGGAACTGAACCCAGTGGTAAAGTATTCTGTAAGTTCTTGGCAAAAGGTTCTGAATAACGGAGTGGAACACATCTTTTAAAGCAATTTTACAAAACATGAGAATGCAGCTCAAGTGATGGAATCTTAGAGAAAACATCTCCAAGTGCAGAAGGAATTAGTAGGAAATCATAATGGAGTAAAAGTAGTTGTGTGTTGGCCTGAAATCATGTGACCCAGCTACTTTTGTGATGCAACAATCAATACCTTGAAATCCTACTTTAATGCAGAGGAAGAATAATAAATGAAGTTTCTTATCAAAGAGGGAAATAGCACTTTTGCCAAATTATCCCTCAAGGACAGGAAAGGGTATTAGTTTAGGTAATTGGATGATCTCTTTATAAAGTCTTTCTCTTATTCAGGGATACGATATAAGGCTACTGAAAACTCTTTTGGAGCTTATCCGCCATCTGCAATGTTTATTCATTCTATAAGAGAATGGTCTGAACAACGTATGTCAACAAATTAGATAATCTCGATCTAAGGAACCACTTTCTACAAACACACAGATACCAATACTTACTTAATAAGAAATAAAAAATCTGAACAGACTTCAATGCATCTAAAGAGATTGAATCAGTAATAAAACCTCTCAACAAAGAAAATCTAGAACCCAATGGTTTCTCTGGTGAATTTTTTAGCAAAGATTTTTAAAACAGTATCATTAGCAATTCTTTCCAAACTCTTCCATGAAGTAAGATAGAATACTTCCTGACTTATTCTATCATGCAATTATTACTCTAATAACAAATCCAGATAAAATATTGCAAGATAAGAAAACTATAAACCAATATGACATATGAAAACAAATGAAAAATATTGGCAAACATAAACAAATGACATACTATACCATTGCCATGCAGATTTTTCCCAGGTATGCAAGAGTGGTTCAACTTTAAGCAAACATAAAACCAATCAGTGCTGTACACTGCGTTAATAGGGCAAGGTCAGGGCATAGTAATCTCAACAGACACAGATAGGAGATTTACCAAAACCCGGCAGTATATATAAAAGGGAAATTAGAAAGCTACTTACAAATGGAACTAGCTCAAAAGGGTAAAAGGCATTTATAAAAAAAATCCACAGCTAACAAAATACACAATGACACATCATGGTGTCAGACTGAAAGCTTTTCTCTTCTATGGTTATAATAATACAAGGCTGTTTGTTTGCACCACTATTCAACGTTGTACTAAGTTCTAAGCAAAGCAATCGAAAGACAGACAGAGAGGAGGCTGTCAGGGAGGGAGAGAGGGAGGAAAAGGGGGAGAAGGATGGAAAGAAGGAAGAAAAGGCATGCAAATTAGAAAGGAAGAAGTAAAGCTCTCTTTGTTCATCATGACATGACTCTGCATATGAAAAATAAAAAACACTCTATCAAAAACATCCCCTGGAATTAGAAGCACATTCAGCAACAAACGGTCAAAAGACATTTTAAAAATTCACTTGCCTTAGTGTATAAAAAAAATAAAATACTTAGGAATAAATTTGCCGATGAGATAAAAGGCTAGAAACTGAAAACTAAGAAACATTACGGAAATAAATTGCAGATGGCCTTCAATTACAAGAGGAAAGACACCCTGGGTTTATGGGATGGAGGTCTAACGTGGCTGAGACGTCAGTGTAAGTCAGAGCTTTCTGCACATTCCCCCAAATCTCTATCCACAGCTCTTTGTTGCAGATGAGGAAAGTTGACCCTCAAGTGCATAGGGAATTAAGAAATAATAGCCACAACAATACTGAGATAAAAGAACAAAGTCGGGGGAATACACACGGGCTGATTTCAAAACTTACTACAAAACCACACGAACCAAAACAGTTCAATACTGGCACAAGGTAAACCAACAGACAAACATCATATAATCCAGAGTTCAGAATCAAACCATACCCGTGGTCAATGGCTTTTTCAAGAATGACGAGATCATGCATTTTGAGGAGTAAAAGTGGTGTCTCCCACACGTGGTGCTGGGAAGATTAGACATGTCTGTGCCAAAAGCAAACAAACGAAACAAAACAAAAAAGAACTTGGGCAGCTTTCACCTACCATATACAAAATAGGGGGGACAAACTTAAAATGAACGAAAAACCTAAGTAAAGGAATTAAAACTGTAATACTTTTAGAAAAAAGCACAGGGGCAAATTTTCACGATCTTGAATTTGAATTTGGTGCTGCATTCTTCGATAAGACACCAACAGCATCAGCAACAAAATTTAAAAAACAGATTGTTCGTAATTTGTCAAAATTGGAAACCTTTGTGCATCAAAGACCATTATCAAGAAATTAAAAATATAACCTGGTAGACTGGTGAAAATTTTTGCAAATTATATACCTGACAAAAGTGTGATATCCAAAATCACAAATTATTAAGAACATTCACAACTAAGAAACAATCAAAAATGAGCAAAGAAGTTGACTAGAAATTTCTCCAGAGTTGTACATTGGTTAACAAACATGAAAAACTACTCAACATCCCTGAGCATTAAGAAAATGCAAATCAAAACCACAGTGGAATGTGACTTCACACCCACTTGGACGGCTGTTAAAAAGCAGAAATAGTCAAGAGTCGACTAGGATGTGGAGGAATTAGGACCCACCAACATACATCAGTCGAGAGTGACACTGGGGGAGACACCTGCCTCCTTCAAAGGCCCACAGGTTCCTGCACACCTGCCTCTGTTTCCCTTCTCATCCTTTCCCATAGTTGGGATTGTTGAGTTTCTGGCAGTTCCTACCTGTCTCTGGCCTCTGGCTCAACTTTACTCCTATTCATTACCTCGGTCATTCACAGTACTCAGTCATAAGCCTTAGATTATAAAACAAAACCCAACAGTAGGGGAGTCAGGAAACTGGTTGTTTGGATGTTGTCCCTTCCAAATCTTGGTGGAAATTGGGTCGCAGTGTGAGAGGTCGGGCCTGGTAAGAGATTTTTTGGTCATGAGGACAGATGTTCCATGAACAGCTTTGTGTTGTCCCCTCAACAGCAAGTGAGTTTTATTCTACAAGTTCACAAGGGAGCTGGTTATTTAGAAGAGGCTGGAACCCCCTGCTGTCTCCCTGCCTCTCCCCTCACCACGTGATACAGCTGCTCCCCATTCACTTTCTGCCACAGTGGAGGCATCTTCTAATGTACCCTGAAAAACTGTGGGCCAAACAAGCTTCTTTTCTTTACAAATTGCAGAGCCTCAGGTATCCCTTTGTCGCAAAACAAAACAAAGTAAGACAGTGCTTAAATCTCAGCTCGGGCGAGCTCAGTAAAAGCATTTAAACTTCCCTGATACTCAGCCGAAATGCCTCTTATAGATTTGAGATCCCTCCCAGAGTCCTCCTGTCTGTTTTTACCTACAGCAGAGTTCAGTGTAACATACTCAGATCAGTTATGTGTTCAAATCCATAGGCCTGCCCTGGTCCTAATCCCCTTCTGCTTTTCCACGGATATAAGGAAACAGAGGACGGACTCCAGCCCTCTCACTGTCAAATAAAGCCTTCCCCCCAGCCCCGTTCCTCCCGAGGGCATCTGAGGGTAATGCATCTTTCAGAGAGAGGGAAGCTGCTGAGTCACCCAGACGGTTGTGCAAAATCAGTTAATTATCAAAGCTGCAGGGACTGGGGAGAGAATGAGATCAATTTAGCCTTGAAATTGCTGCCAGAGTCAAGGTAGAAAGCTAAAATGAGTTGATGCTTTAATCTGATAAAAGATTTCCATCAGATTAAATTTTCATCTTCCAAATTTAGAGCAAAGAACAGCATGCCGTGTCTCTGAGTGGGCCTCGAAACAGCATGAGTAAAACAAAATTTGCTCCACATCCCTGCCAGCCTTCTCGTAGGTGTGAAATAGTATCCCATTTTGGTTTAAATTTGCATTTTTCTGTTGACTATGTTGGGAACATTTATGTGCTTATTGGACCTTTCTGTACCCTTTATAATGAAGTGCATTTTGAAGACGTGTGGCCATTTCTATGGGGTTTTTACTTTTTTATTCATATCAATTTCCTAGACAATCCAGTGGTAGTCCGTAGAAGTCCTTTGCCAAAATTATACCATGAACATCATCTCATGTGTGGTTTTATTTTTCCCCCTTTTGCTTTTTTTTTTTTATATGTGGTAAAATAAGATAAACTGTATCATCTTAACCGCTAAGTGTATAGTTTGGTATCGCTAACTATATTTACGCAGTTGTACAACCCATCTTCAGAATTTTTTCTTCTTGCAAATCTGAAACCCCAGGCTCTGGAAACAACTCCCTACTTCCCGTTGCACTTGGCCACCAGCAAACACCGTTCTGCAGCCCTTCCTTTATACCCTGACTCGATGCCTCGTATAAGTGGAATCGCACAGGATCTCTCTCTGTGCGACTGGCTCCTTTCACTCAGCATAAGGCCCTCAAGGTCCGTCTGCGTCTCGGCATGCAGCAGAATTTCCTTCTGTTGAACACGTCTGGGAGGGTTTGTTCATCCGCCCTTCCACAGACCGACACTTGCTCTGCTCCCGCCTCTTGGCTATTGTGAATAATGTATTTGTAAACATACAAATCTAAGACCCAGTTTTCAATTATTTTGGATACATGCACATAAATGGGATTGCTGGAACGTATGGCAACTTTACTGGAATTTCTTTTCCTTGAGACAGAGTTTCCACTCTGTCGCCCAGGCTAGAGTGCCATGATGTCATAGCTCACGGCAACCTCAGATTCCTGGGCTCAAGCCATCCTCCTGCCTTAGCCACCAGTACCTGGAACTACAGGTGCCCAGCACAACAACTGGGTAGTTTTTCTATTTTTAGTAGAGATAGGGTCTCACTCCTGCTTGAGCTGGTCTCGAACTCTTTAAGTGATTTGACATTTTCCATCTCGTTGCTTTCTGTAATTCAAGCTGAAGAGTATTTCTGAGATTGGTAATCATTTTCTAGAGTACTATTTCTCCTGAGGGTTCAGTGTCAACTTGCTCAGATGCCCGCTCTCTGTTTTTTTCCAGCCTTTATTTTGCCCTCCTTCCCACCTTCACAGATTTAGTATAAACAGCCATTTCAGCAGATTTGGGGATAGGCAACTTCCACTAATGAAAGAATCGCTAAAAATAATAAAGAAAACGATAATAGCAGCTGGCAGTAACAGATCTGACTGTGCTGGGCCTTCTCGGAATGTTATTTTGGCAAATAGTATAAGAATGTTATGTGGTAGGTAATATTAATACGGATTTACAAGACTTGCCTAGGGTCAAACTGCTATTAATTGAAGAATTTAGGAACACAAATCCAGAACTTTCTGACCCCAAAGTCATTGAATTTAGCATATATGACCATCACTATGTAGCCTTAAAACAAAACTTCCAATAATTAAAAACTCACCAAAGTGTTGTCATGGCACAGACGCACAGCTTTCCCTTGTGGTGACCGAGGAGCCATGAACTCTTGGACGGTAGAATTGAGTCTCCCAGATGTTTCTTTTCTGAGAAGTTAGATGCCCTCAGAGGGGAACCTCCTGACAAACTCTCAAATCAATATTCCTTGGTGAGAACTTTATTTTATCATTCATGTAGCCTTGAGATTGTATATTTTAATTGCCATGCATTGGATACAAAGAGCAACTACATTTTTAATTTAATATTTGCAAGTAAATTGACTCAGACACACTAGTTAACATTAAAATCATGGTGGTCAGTAGAAGTGTCAAGGAATTGTGGGGGGTTGTTCACGTATCCCCCATATAACCTACAAAAGCGGTACACATATATGTAGATTTGATCAAATTATCATATTATGTTCCAGCCACCTGCCTGTTCTGAAATTTGTCACTATTTCTGCTCCTCTCTCACTGGCCCGGCTGACCCTGACAGGTGGCGCTTCACAGGCTCCTGGACATCTGGGATCCTCACTGTTCCCCAGCTGGAAGAGCAGCCAGTGGCAGACTGAGGGCCCAGGGACGGAGAAGATGGAATTCGCCCCCCTTTTTCCCCAGGTGTCATCATCTCTGGCAGGACCTCTGTCCTTTGTAACTTTAGAGCCACTCAGCAGCTTCATCTTGATCCCAGCCTCCTCCCCTGTGGCCAAGCTGTCCAGGAAAGTGGCAGCAGCTCACCTGATTTCCAGATTGCTGTGCTGACTGCTGTGCCCCTCGGGAGTTTTGTCCCCCAGGTGTTTGATTCCTCCTTTTTAATGCCCTGTTAGGAACTAGTGTAGATTCTACTTTTCCACCTGTGACTTGCTGGATGCATTTTGTATTGGGCTAGACATTCTTCGGAGTGAAGAATCCTCACCCACTGTTGAGCCGCCTAGAAGATGAAGGGCAGGACGTCCAGCTGGTCAGAGTGGAGAAAGGGGGACTCAGGTGGCTGACCTATAAAGTTGGGCAAGGGCAAACAGACTTGGCTTCCCTCGGACAGGCTAGTCTCACGCACCATCCTGACCTATGTATTATGTATTCATTTTATCTTAAAGGTGCCCCACCTTACACAACAGATGGTACAGTCACTGTGTCAACGCTGAGTGCAGTCCAGAGTGGCTATCGTGAGACGCAGGTCCAGCCTTGTGGAGAACACTGGATGGATGACTCTGGGAGAGAAGGAGCTCTCCCACGTGGGGTGCTGGTGGGGGCAATGCCTGGTGAGGCTTAGCCAGTGCCAGAGTGGAGAAATATAGCAGGACAGGGATAAAGCAGACGGGCCAAATGGCAAAGGGAAGAAACCACTGGGCCGAGCAAGAGAGATCACACACTGAGCCAGACACAGCCTCCCTCATGAGCAGAGGCAGCAAAACCACTTTGTGTCCACTCTCAGGGAAGAGGACGCTAACCAGAGACCCCACAGGCCCCTCCAGCGGGAACCGACCTGGTGCCGATATTTTGAGTAATCTGGACTTGTCACTGCTCGGCAAGGCCCCACGGGTGGCTCACCGTGGAAGGGCTGCTGAGATGGGGCCTAGGGAGGAAATTCAAACAGAAGACAGGTTGCATTTTAAAGACCAGGCCTACCCCTCCTGGACTTCTTTCCTGCAGCGTTCTGTACTGAATAAGAATGGCCCTTCCATCTCAGCTGCCAATCAGTTGAATATTTATTCCATCTCCCCCACCAAATATAATTTTTTAAAGCACTGAACTATGGCAGGAGGAGAGAGCTTTTAAAATAAATGATTAAGCCCTAGAATTTTAGGAAGGTTGGGAAGTCATTTAAAAGTTTCCTCAGAATTATTCATCTATCTCTTTAAAATATTGATCAGATCTAGAGTTTCCTTTGCCAACTGCAGTTCTGTCTCAACAGAGGCAAGATTTTCCTGAGCAGCTACATTAATAATCAACGTGCTCCGTCTTCCCAAGCTGACACCACCTTCCTTCCATCCTTCCATCCCTCTTCCCGCCACATGCACTGGGGTGTGTGCGACGCGCCTTCCTGAGTCAAGTGGGAATTATCAGAAGAGTAAGTCCATTGCTTCACGACCTCCACCACCTCACATGCAAAGAACTGTAATAGCACAGAACTGTAGCATTCCAAAAGCTGCTTGCTAACGTGGGCTATGGGGAAACGCTATGAATATACAGAAATAAAAGAGAGGGAGCGAGAGCTAAGAACTCACCTTTATGAACTCTACGCAGAGGACACGTCTTTTGTTGCTGTTGTCAGTTTGAACATAATCTTTTTACTCCATAGCCTTATAAGACAGGCAGTATTTTTCCTAATTTGTAGATAGGAAATTGAGGACGAGAGAGATTTTCCCAAGATCAAATGGAAATAAAGTCCACGCTGGAGCGTCCTCCCGGATAGTCTTCTCTACAGGAAACTGTATAGACAACCGGAAAGAGATTCAAAGGGAAGGCACGGCATGACCAGATGGGAGTTAGTATTTGTAAGGTGGCCAAAAAGAGGATAGCATTCTGGGTAGATGGAACAAGAGCAGCGAAAAAAGATGATTTAAAAGAGAAGGGTATGATTAGGTTAAAAGAATGCGGGGAAAGCTCCCGCAGCTGACAAGCAAACATTAATTCTTACTAAATTAACGGGAGGATGGCATGTGCTTTATTCAGCTGTTGATTTAACAAGGAATATGATACCAGAATAAGCTGTTGCCATAAAAAGACAAATGACTTCTGCGTTTTTATGGTTTCCAGAAACTACATGGCCACCAAACTATGCGAGGAGCGTGCAGGGAAGATTCCAGTCTCCAGGAGCATTTGATAACTCTCCTCCAAATGCACCTTGTCCAGTAGGGCCCAGAGCAAAACTGAGAAAAGGCAATTTATTTGCCAAAGCCCTATTGCCATTTAGAGGGAGCCTGGTGCAGAACTGCAAAATGAACCTGCCAAGTGCTCTCCCCTCTGTAAGTGCTCTCCCCTTGCCTTCGTCTGTCCCTGCAAAGTTAAAAGTTCCCTGCACAATTACAACACAAAGCACTCCATTTATGAATATCACAGCAACTTACTGTTCATTCTGGCTGGTCATGGAGGGCAATCTTTGTGATGTGGGGTAAATGGAAGAGCTTCACAAAGTTACAGTATTATTCAAATGCAAGAGAATTATGAGCCGCTGGGACACCATCCCGTGTTTTATCCAACTAGCCTTTCCTAGGTGCCGGTAGAATTAGAGGAGGACTAGAACCCAGATTTAGAGTTTATCTCATCTCTTTAAGAAAGTGTTTTTCATTTTGTCTTCTGTAGCATTAAATTCAAATGAGGGATCCAGATTGCTGATTGGGTGTTCTTTCTCTAGGGGGCGACAGAGAAAATCATGGATGAGGATTCCCTTGGTGGACACACCCACGGGCCTTCTAATGCATCCTGGTTTCGGCCCCGAGCTGGGTGCAAACCCGCATGGCTAGTAGCAGCTTAGAGCCACTCAGACCTATCACCTGCCCCGCACTCTGCTATTTTATATTCTCCACATCATCTATTTCACTCACAATTTCGTATGGAAGAAATAGTCTCATCTTTATTTTACACAAATGGCCAGAAAGCCTACGAAAAAAAAAAAAAGTTCAACAACACTGCGATCAGAGAAATGCAAATTAAAACCAAGTGAGATATTTTATACCAATCAGAATGGCTTGTTATTAAAAAGAAAAAAATGTTGATGAGGATGCACAGAGAAGGGACCAATATATATACTGTTGATAGGAATGCAGAGTAGTACAACCTCTGTGGGAAACAATGTGAACAGAGATTTCTCAAAGAATTACAAATAGAGCCACTATTCCACCCAGCAGGCCCACTGTGGGCATGTACCCGAAGGAGAGGAGGTCATCACATCAGAGAGAGGCTTGTGCTTGGGTGTTTACCACGGAGCTGCTCACAATAGCAAGCATGTGGACTCCCCCAACGTGAGCACGGGTGGATAACCGGATAAGGGAGGTGTGGCGTATGCAGGAAATGGAATCCCATCCAGCCATGAGAGGAAGGAAATTAGATTTTTGCCGCAACACAGTTGGAACTTAGAGCCATCATCTTAAGTGAAGCAGATCAAAACCAGCAACTCAAATGCTTCGTGCTCTCACTCATAAGTGGGAGCTGGAGGATGTGTCTGCATGGGCACAGGTGTGGAGTAACAGTCACGGCAGACACACAAGGGCGGGGCTAGAGTGTGAGAAATCACTTGCTGGGTACAATGTGTACGATGCAGGTGACAGTCACGCTGAAAGCCAGACAGGCTTCGCCACCCTGTAACATACCCAGAACTGCACTTATACCTCTTATGTTTATAAAAACAAAACTGCATCTTTTTTATGTGTGTATGTGTATAATATTTTTTATTCAAATTAATATGAGCGTACAGTTTTTAGGTGACATTGTTCTCACTTCCAGGGTAAAGTTCCATACAAAAATATATCTTATAGAAAGGGAAAGTGTATTAGAAAGTTTAAAGAAATGACAGAGATTCCTACATCTGGGAGACAGGACCTGGGACCCACGCTGTGCACCCAGGGTCCATGTGCTCATGTCCGGGCCAGGGTGGGCACACTGGTTCTAAGTGGACACAATGATGCTTTGTCATATGAACACCAGGTGTAACCAAAATCTTTATTAATGTTTACAACATTGCTGGTTGAAAAACCCTATAGATAAGTAGAGCCGTGCTGTTCAGACCTGTGTTGTTCAAAAGTTAACTGTAAGTGCATGTTTAACTAAAAATTGCTGAACAATTTTTAACTGGTGATTATTATTATTATTGTTATTTTGCCTCCCACCACGACCATACGCGAGTGGAGTTATTCTGTATCTTCCCTAACATCCGGCATTGTCAGATTTTTTTGCTGTTCCTTTTTGCCACTCTCCGTAGGAGATTATTCTCTGCTATGCTTTTCATTTGCATTTTTCCGATGACTAACCACGCTGAGTCTTTTCCTCACAGACTGTTAGACAGTATTAGATCTTCTTACTGAGGACCTAGTCACGTATTTGGCCCTTCTCCCCCTATGCTGTAGTTGCAGTGGACGTGGGAGATTTCCCACTTAGAGCCCTCTCTAAGAGAAGAAATCGGGGTCCTCAGTATTTGCTTCAGTGGCAGAGAGCTCCCTGGTACAAGGACACATCCTTTCTGTGTGCGACCTACATCCAAAGCTGAAAAAGGCAGGGATGCACAGGCTTCCCCACTGTGGCTCAGTGCATCTGATTCTGATGCGCTAAATGTGCTTCAGAGCCCCCTTGGGATTGGCTGGGACTGTAGCCCTGCATCACAATTCCACTTCTGCAAAACGTTTTCTTTTTCCTTCTGTCCGTAGGAAGTCGATCCCTAATATATCCTTGTGTGCTGAAATCTCTGCCTCAGCATCTGTGTCTAAAAATACACCACCCACAGTTATTTTTACCAATTAAGTGTGATGCCAGGGTTTGGAGAAGAATTATTTGTCACCTGTCTGGTTGTGTAGGCCCATCACTGGTGATCAGAGTGGTGCAGACAGGTCTTGGCACTAGATAGTGTCAAACTAGGACCAGGCAGCCAGGATTTAACAGTCAGTGACTGAGCTCTGGAGGAACTTAAGCATTAAGTCAATGCAAGTCTGGTGAACAAGGTGAAGAATTTGGATGGAAAATAACAGGATCCTGCCACATGGGATGGGGACGTAGAGTGGATGACCCCCAAAATTTTACAAGGTCAAAACTGAGGCTGCAGAAGTGGCCCACATTTTCCTGCTGAGATCTAGCACATCTTCAGGACAAGAAGACCAGGAAGAGCCTTCCCCCTCTAACACACCTGCCCCCTCTTTTCAGCATCTACCTCACCACTCCCTCCTGCCCACTAGGTGAGCCACAGCTGATATAGCAACAGGCATCACAAAACTTGGTTCACTGATCACAGCAGAGTTATTAGGACCCCCAAATAATAGTGGCCACTATTATCCAACCTTGTTCACCAGACTCCCATTGACTTAATGTTTAATTTTCTCCAGAGCTCAGTCACTCTGACTGTTAAATCTTGGCTGCCTAATCCCACTTTGACACTATCTAGTGCTAAATACAGATAGTAGTAGTTGTTGAGTGGCAGACAAGAGGCCTGACCCATGCAGGCTTAAGGGGATGTTTAACCAAGCACAGACACAACAGATGAGCAGCCAAGGAAAATAACATTCATCTTGTGCCTTTAGAAAAAATAAGAAAAGGGTGCCCAGGAGGCTGAGGACAGCTGTCCCAACCACAATAACAACAACAAAAATCATGATTCTTTGCCAGTTTTCTGTACCTGAACAGATTAAAGATCTGTGACATACTGAGTAGAGAGAAGTTGAGGTCCCGTGAAGGAAGGATCCCACCACACCCCAGATTCTCCCAGTTTTTCCCCAGAGTCAACATGGCCATTTGTTCAGATAACTTCACACTGAGGACAGGGAAGTAGAAACATTTCAGACACTATTAGACTCAGGGTAAGCTTATGACCTGAGCTGGCATTGAAAAGAGGAGGCCCGAGGCATCATCAAGGCCCTTCTGTTAGAAGGGGACACGTGGTGGCCAGCCAATCCCCAGGCCCTCACCTCCATCAGCTTTAACCAGCAGGTTAATACCAATCTCGGTGATGACTTTCCTAGTCCCTCAGTTTTCCTTTGACACATTTGAGAGTCAGGGCAGTCTCTGCATTGGTCCCTGGCAGGTAGGGTCACAGCCAGCATGGAGAAGGCTGAGTGAAAGTTTCTGACAGCAGATCTTCCCTCTCTGCCATGGTCTCAATGTTTATCTTCTTAAGCTAAAATTCTAAAGTTAAAATCCTAACCCCACAAGATAATAATAGTATTATAAGGTCGAACCTCTGGGAGGTGATGAGGTCATGAGGATGGAGCCTTATGAATGAAATTAGTGCCCTTCGGACACCGAGGTCATGAGGATGGAGCCTTATGAATGAAATTAGTGCCCTTCGGACACCGAGGTCATGAGGATGGAGCCTAAGGAATGAAA
>CAUYTI010102741.1:0-10766 GCA_963575145.1 Galago senegalensis
TGTATTCTTTTTTAAAATGATTTTTTCTGGGCTTGGCACCTATACCTCAACTGGCTAAGGCGCCAGCCACGTACACCTACGGTGGCGGGTTTGAATCCCCAGCCCAGACCGCCAAACAACAACGAGGCTGCAACCAAAAAATAGCCGGGCGTTGTGGCGGATGCCTGTGGTCCCAGCTACTTGGGAGGCGGAGGCAGGAGACTCACTTGAGTCCAGGAGTTGGAGGTTGCTGTGAGCTGTAATGCCACGGCACTTTACCCAGGGGGACAGCTTGAGGCTCTGTCTCAAAAAAAAAAAAAAAAAAAAAGATTTTTTCTGAACAATTGAAGTCACACTTTGTATGTTAGTGTCCTGTTTATCAAGCAGGTTTCTGCTCATATCTTCTAGAACATATATAACACACTCTTAATGTATCTGAGATTTGTGTAAATATTGCATCTAGCTGCAGTACATTTACTTTACTACAGCATAATATTTCATTGTATAAACAATTTACCATTTTTTGTTGAAGAATTTCTGGATTGTTTCCAAGTAAAGTTTTGTTTTGTTTTTGAGACAGAGCCTCAAGCTGTCGCTCTGGGTAGAGTGCTGTGGCATCACAGCTCATAGCATACTCCAACTCCTGGGCTCAAGCGAGTCTCCTGCCTCGGCCTCCCAAGTAGCTGGGACCACAGGCACCTGCTACAACGCCCGGCTATTTTTTGGTTGCAGCCATCATTGTTTGGCAGGTCTGGGCTTGATTCGAACCCGCTAGCCGAGGTGTATGTGGCTGGCGCCTTAGCCACTTGAGCCACAGGCACCGAGCAAACTCAAGGTTTTTTTTTGAGACAGAGTTTCACTATGTCACCCTTGGTAGCTTGTTGTGGTGTCACAGCTCACAGCAACCTCAAACTCTTGGGCTTAAGCGATTTTTTTGCCTCAGCCTCCCAAGCAGCTGGGACTGTGGGCACCCGTCACAATGCTTGGCTATTTTTTGGTGCAATTGTCATTGTTTGGCTGGCCTGGGCTGGGTTCAAACCTGCCACCCTTAGGGTATGTGGCTGGTGGCGTAACCACTGTGCTACAGGCGCTGAGCCCCAAGTCAAGTTTTTTTCCAATATAAAAATAAGGCAGCAGTGCACTTTCATGTACTTATCTCCTGTTGTGTATATATGTACACTTAGGGTATTTAAAAGTAGATAATGAATTTTCTTGGATATACATTTGTATGTCAAAATGTATAGGAGAAAGGCTGGAAGAAAACGCAAGACTTTTTGTTTTCTTCTTATCTGGGTGTATTCTAGAGACTGTGCACATAATCCCTGTGTTGGATCACTGGGGTTCAGCGCTGCGGAACTCCAGGGGGCGCTGTGAACATGCAGTGGGAAGGAAGTGGTGCCTCTTAGAACAGTGGAGTAGGAAATAAGAGGCATTAAAATAAAAGAAAGGCGCCTATAGTCCCAACTACTTGGGAGGCTGAGGCAAGAGAATCAATTGCCTAAGCGCAAGAGCTGCAGGTTGCTGTGAGCTGTGACAACATGCACTCTACCAATAGCGACAAAGTAAGATAAATAAATAGGGTGGTGCCTGTGGCTCAAAGGAGTAGGGCACCGGCCCCATAGGCTGGAGGTGGTGGGTTCAAACCCAGCACCGGTCAAAAACTGCAAAAAAAAAAAATAAATAAATAATAAAAATGTACAAATAATAAAGATAACAGAAAGCCAAAAAAATTAAAAGTACTGTACATCTTTGTTTCTATCCTGTCACTATCTTGGTGAAAACTTTGTCAAGCTTTATGTGACAGGACAAGAATGGGTTACCATTTATAGAGATCTGGTTGCAAATTGTATGTTCTCAGAAGAACATGGAGACTCCTTCAACTTTTTCACAAAATTAAGTAATTTACTGAGAAGACAACTTGAGCTTCCTCTTGTGGCACACTGCATTTGGGGACTGGGGGTGGAAAGGATATTTGATTTTCCCTTATTGAAACCTCCTTTTTGTGTTCCTCAGAATCTGGTAATAACACCAGGCAAACATAATCTCTCTAATCTTTTCTGTCTTGACCAGAGCATTATACAATAGAACTTCTGTAAGTTGATCACTGAAGGGACCTTAACAAACTGGTCAACATATGTAGGTGGTTAGCATAAGGAACTAGGCCTTCTGTACTCAAACATACATGTGGTGCATGTCTGGCCTATGGAAATTGGGCCGATTTGGTTGGGTGCAGTGGCTCATGCCTGTAATCCTAGCACTCTGGGAGGCTGAGGTGGGTGGATTGCTTGAGGTCAAGAGTTCAAAACCAGCATGAACAGGAGCAAGGTCCCCTATCTCTATTAAAAATAGGAAAACTAGCTGGGCATCATGGTGGATACCTATATATAGTTCCAGCTACGGGGAGGGTGTGGCAAGGGAATCACTTGAGCCTAAGAGTTTGAGGTTTCTATTAGTAAGATGCCATGGCACTCCCGTCTGGGGCAATTGAGTGAGACTCTGTCTCAAAAAAAGAAAAAAAAAATTAGGCCAACTTGAGGTGGTCAACGTAGGGAGGTAGTTAATGTGGAGGTTCTAGGGTAAGAAGAGGCTTGATATTTCTAGGACTCGCTCTGTGATATTGTTTTACTACCCTAATAGAAACTTCTTAGGAGATGTCCTTATTTTCTCTCTTACTTTAAAAATTCTCATTTACATTCTTATTCTGTGGAAGACCATTTCAAAGAAACTAAGATAGCCTTAATGCTTGTAATTTTTCTTTAGTTTCTTCTAGATACTTGATTATTTCATGATCTAGTGACCACTATTTTCCTTTTCCAGGTTTCCCTAGAGGACTATTTAAAGAAAATTCAACAAGTGGATTTTGATATATTCCACCCATCTTTACAGCAGAAGAACACTTTACTTCCATTATCTTTGTATGTTCAGTCATGGAGAAAAAGATATTAAAATGAGTTTATAGCACTGATACTTATTTATTCTAATAGTTTTATAAACATATACTAGTTAGGGTTCCTGTTTAGAAATAACAAGAATTGACTCTGTTTACTTAACAGGAAAATGAATTTATTAGATGGGTGTTGAGTGGGTCATAGAATTGTTAAGAAGTTGCTGTGGGACTAGGTGCCAAGACACTACTGAGTTTCTGCTATGGGCCCCACAGTTGGCACCACCAGCCCAGACAGTGTCAGCTATGCCATCCCTGGGATGTCCCAGTCCAGGAGGAAAACTCAGTTTAGCTGTGCGTAGGCTATAAGCCAGCGATTTTCAACCGGTGTGCTGCAGTACACTGGTGTGTTGTGAGAGGATCTTTGGTGTGCCATGAAAATTTTTAGAAATCATTAATTGTTTTGGAAAGAAGTTCAAAGCACAGTAAGTGTATTCTTTTTTCTTACTCCTTTTTTGTTTTTGATCAATATAATTTAAGTGTGCTTTGGAAGTTTAACTGTAGGTTCAAGTGTGCTATGAGATTTAAAAAAAAAAAAGGTTGAAAAACACGGCTGTAAGCCATGCTTCAGCCATTGGGCAGGGAGAGGGAACATCATAGTCCCCCCTTCACCCTTGGGAGGGAAAGGGGAAAGGATTCAAGTTAGCCAGTGTTTGCATGCAAAGTAGCTAAAACTCAGGGTTCAGCTGGAAATGCTTTTATTTAGGATCACAAAGGACAAAGTTAATATTTGAAGAATATCCCTAATATTTAATCTTTATAATCTAGTGTGAAAGTTTATCCATGATGATTAACTTCCTTAAGGTCAGACAGCAACTGATAAGACCCTTAATTTGGGCTGCGCTGGCTCACATCTATAATCCTAGCACTGGGAGAGGGAGCGGCAGGCAGAGCCCTTGGGCTCACAAGTTTGAGACCAGCCTGAGCAAGAGCAAGACCCCATCTCTACTAAAAATAGAAAATTTAGCAGGGAATGGTGACAGTGCCTATAATCCCAACTACCCTATAGGCTGAGGCAGGAGGATACCTTGAACCCAGGAGTTAGAGGTTGCTGTGAGCTAGGCTGATGGCTCTCTAGCCTGAGCAACAGAGTGAGAATCTGTCTCAAAAAAAGACTTGACTTTAACTTTAGCCCTGAGTGATGCTAGAAGCTTTTACTTTTTTTGTTATTCCCACTGCTTCAGTCTGTCATTCAGCATTATTATGATCATGAACAAAATTGTATTCACAAAATTTGTATTAGTATAAATTACATTAACAGTATTGCATCAAATATCTATTAGGATCCTATTTTTTTAAAAAAACTAACACATTGTGCTTCTCAGTGATAAGCACTGTGCTATATATACTTTCATTCATAATTCTCATTTGATTTTCCTAAAAACTCTATGAAATAAAGCATGTTTTCATTAAACTTTTAAATTATAACAAGACATACCAACTGCAAAAACCAAAGTTCTTTTCATTGCTGCTGATTGGTCTATCTAGAATCTAAATGAGTCTGTCTGCCAAGACCAAGGTTATGCCACAGTTTTCTTTTTTCTGTCTTGCCACATTGTCCTCTATCCCATTTCTCTTAAGTCTTTGGTTTTAGCTACGAATTAGTGTCTGCTTAAATTGTGAGTGGCTTAAATTATTACATTTTTCCAAACGAAATTCAAATGGAGAGCTTTTTGAGGGCACAAGTACATGTTCCATATATCTTGGCATTCTCCCAGTACTTAGAATGGCTTCTTAGAGCAAGTGGATATTAGTAAATGTATAATTGAGCGAATGTGCGTTATGAGTGTGTATGTTAGTATACTTTCAGTTGGTGCTGATGCTAAAAAAATATCTTCTTGTTTAATTCTGTGGTTTGAATGAGCTGTTTAACTTATCTTCAAAGGCAAGTACAAGGAAATGGGACATGTTTCCTCTTGGGATTCCAAGTGTTTCAGAGGTGAAAAGTTCAGTAGAGAGAGTCTTTGTTAGTGAGCATTGTGTGCAGGTCTTCCCAGATTAAATTTGGCAGCAATCATCTGCTAAGCATCTTGGCTCCTGTCTAAGGGTCCTAAAAAGAAGGGTTTAAACACTCAACTGCATTACAGGATTCTTTACTGGAGTAGAAGCCAATTTACTATTATTAATTTCAAAATATTCTCTAAGCCATTTTAAATTTGATGCTTAGAGATTTGGATGAAGTAAAATTATCAATCTAAAGATTAAAATTGACTCTGACTCAGTGAAATCTACTGTACTATTTATTTCCTGGCATAAAAATACTCCCTTAGAGGGTGCCAACATTTGTTTTTATTTTTCAAATCTAACTTTTTAGTAGAGTACTTTACAAAAGTCAGATAAAATTTCAAACCATTTAAAATGTACTTTGGTACTGAGTAGGTGGACATCAACAGATAGCACATATTAAGTATGAATTATAGATTAACCTCAGTGTAGGCAAAGTTGCATATCATTATGAAATAAGTTTTGGGTAGTTCTCAATCAATTGGTAACATTCTTTCTCTCCTTTTGCTTGAAGCTCTCCTTGTGATGAAATTAAATTGATCTTGAAAAATGTAACACTTAACTGAACACAACCTTAAACACATGGTGTGCTTTGCACTTTCTGCTGCAATCTTCAGGGTGAAGTAGGTCTTCATTTTCAAATGATACAACTATCTTAGAGATGTTAGATTTAAGGTCACATAGCCATTAGTACTAGAGCTGGATGCCAAACCCACATTAGTTCAATGCCAAAGCCCATTATTTTTTTTTCTTACCATTATTGAGATTGTAAAATAAACTGCCAAGTTTAAAAGCTAGAGGGCACAACTTTTTTTTTTCAGAAATATGTATTACTGCATAAATTTCAGATGCAAATTAGGTTTAAAAATAATTACTACGTAAATTCCAACTACAAATTAGGTAATCAAGAAATAGGCAACTGCAATAGATACTAAGTGCTAGTCACTAGGTATATAGAGGAGGGGGCACTTAATTGCCTTGGAGGTCAAAGAGCGTTTCCCAAGGAGGTGGCATGGGAACAGCGTCAGTTGGGTAGGAGCCAGGGCTTGGGGAGGGTGTGTTGATGCTGTAGGGAGGTTCTGGCCTGAAAGCAGAGCGGATGAAGACTCCTAATTTTTTTTGCCTCTAACTTATTTAAGTAGAAAGAACAGAATGTCCAGAGTTCTTAGGAAAGTTTGTGAATCAAAAGTGGCCACATCCCCTGGTCTAATGAGACATTCTGAAGTAAGATCAGAGACTTGGGAATTTATATTTTGCCCATTTCAGCAAATCCCTAGGTGCCCTTGGATTTGTTTCAGCTCATATAAATTGGACTTCTCTGAAGACACTGGCCTAATTGATTGCCTTGTCCGGAAGAATCCAGACTTGTAAACATTGTGCAGATGGTTATTAAAAATAAAAACAAAACACGATCCTACCATTTGTTTCAGTAAGGAGGACTGGGCAAGAAACCACACACACCCCGAATTGAGAATAGTATCAGAAATGGGTCAGAAGGAGGGGAGAGGAGTTGGGGGAATACATTAAAATAATTTGGATACTTCACTTTACCTACTTTTCTGTAATAAGCATATATTTCATGGGTAGCTGTGAAGTTATTTCTTAAAAATTAGACCCCTCAAGTGAGAAAGCTGGTGGCAGAAAGGGGGCTGTGATTGAATTTATGGAATAATAGATAAGTAGACATGAGTTTTTCTATCAAATCTATATACACCAGTTAAAAGAGTTTGTTCAACAACAGAAAGGAATATTGGGCACAATAAATTATTAAATATGTGACTCATTCTATAGCTTTAGCTAAAAAGAACGAAATTGAAAGAGTTTGCATCCCCAGCAGTAGGGCAGTGCTGTGAAGCGCTTCTTTTAAGAGGGTGGCCTCTGGAGGAGGCTGACTGCCACCTGAGTAACAGCTGTGTAACCTTAGCAAGTTCTCCTGAGCCTCTGTTGCTCCCTTTGTAAAATAGCCAAAATCACGTCAACCTCAGGGTTGTGAGGGATGAGTTTCTACCTGTAAAGTGTTTAGAACAGTGGTAAACGTCAGATGCCATTAACATTATTATGCAGAAGTCACAAACTGACAGCCTGAACCATATTAGGCCTGCCTGGGGTGTTTTGTTTTGTGGGAATGGCACTTGGAAAAGAATGAGAACCTGAACGCCTTTAAACCCGAATGCCTCTCCTGTTGGCCACAGGTCCCAGCATGAGCTAATACCACAAGCTCAACCTGACTCATAGATACATGTTACTTCTTCTATAAACACTTTAGTTTATGACCAATAATTCAGGAGAATCAGTGGGTGGTGGATTAGTAACAACTTGGGGTTACTTCATCCAGCACAGCCTTACTTTCCCCCCAAATGCTGTCTTGTAACTACTGTGTGCACATCTCTCCCTAACTTAGCCCTGTTCCTTGAGTGCAAGACAACGTTTTATTCACCTTTGTATGTCAGAATCTGCCACGAATCCTGATGGCTGCTCCCAAAATCTCTGTGGTCCAAATGAACATGCTGTAGTATAATGTGGGATGGGGGCTCCCAGGACATGTTTAGAGTTTGATCTGACATGTAAAGGGTGGAACAAGTGCATTTGTTAAAGATGTGGCATCTGGACAATGTGTATGTTGTCCAAGAAACTAGGTTGTTGAGTATGATTGGAAAATGGTGTAAGGAAGGAGAAATAAGGCTGGAAAAATAAATAAGCCCTATGAAGGTATTTGGATTTTTAAGAATGGCATGCGATTTGATTTTCCACAACTGGTCCATAACGCATAAATTTTGTATATATACTCATGGATATTATTTACATTTCTAATGTAATCATATCTTTGGATAAGCAGTGCCTTTTAAGTGATATATGAAACAGAATGTCTTTATTGTTGTTTGATAAATCTGTGGGTGGACTTTATCCCCTGCACAAATACTGTTTCCTTTGAGTCATGCTTTTTCCATTAAACAGTCCTACCTCGGTGTACTGTGTGTTTTCCCTTTTATTTTTAATCACAATTCATCTTCCCGGTGCTTAGTTATATAATAATATCCAGTGTGTTTAAACACAGGCCCACAGAATGAATTTCTCAGCAAGTTCAAGAGCTTTCTCTTCTGTGGGCGCTACAAGGACTCTTTGGGAATGCAACCTTAATGATTTGAGAAGCTCTTTCACTCTGTCCTGTTATTTGTTTCTTGCTGCAGTTGGTTTACATGATGTTCATTTTATAAATTGACTAATAAGTTGAGAAATTTCTCACTTAAACTAATCCACACAAGATACCCCTTCTGTCCTTTTCTTGTGGTTTTTCCATGTGGTTTTCAAATAGATCTGTTTGAATCTTGCTTCGGGGGAATAATACACTCTTTCTTAAGAGGTCATTTTTAAAAAAAATAAATGTGTTTTCTTTTTACACAATAATTTGTGCTCACTGCAGAAATTTTGGGAAGATAAACACAAAAGTATAAAGAAAAAATATTTTTACTCACCCATAATTTCACCAGGTAAGAAATAACGACTGTGATGTTATGAGACACACACACACGCACGTTGGTTTTGGTCCACAGTTTCTGGCTCATAACTCCCATAGCCCTTGTTCTCGTCTTTTGTTATAATGTTGGGGCACTTTAGGCCTCAGAGGCAGTCCTCAGTAAATAGAATCTCTCTCTGACCATCTTCTGTCTTCCTCTTACTTGCTCCTTTTTCTTCCCAAGCAAGACTAATCTTTCCCTACCTTTCTGATTATAGATCATAAGACCCCTGTGTCAGAAGGGGTCCTGCCCCATACTCTGGGGGGAAGAACACTACACAGAGAAGCCATGAAGCAGCTAAACAGACAAGCCTTGCTGGGTTTCCCCACTTAGTCTGTTAGTGTTAGATCATATTCTTTTTGTCCAGTCACATTGCTACATAGTTATCAATCATGCCTATCTAATAAAAGGCCCAAGAGGACAGGGTTCAGAGACCTTCTGGACAGCTAACATGAGGTTCCTAGAGGAACCTTCCAGGGGAGGTATGGAAGCTCACTTCCTTCCCCTGCTACCTTGCTCTGTGCATCTTTTCATGTGTAGTACCTTTTAAAATGAACCAGTATGCCAAGCATGGTGGCTCACACCTGTAATCCTAGCACTCTGGGAGGTTGAAGTGGGAGGATTACTTGAGTTCAGGAGTTGGAGACCAGCCTGAACAACTGCAAGACCCCATCTCTACTAAAAACAAAAATTAGCCAGGCATTGTGTCAGGTGCCTGTAGTGCCAGCTACTCAGGAGGCTGAGGCAGGATGATCCCTTGAGCCCAAGAGTTTGATATTGCTGTGAGCTATGATGATACTGTGGTACCCTAGGCTGGGAGGCAGAGTGAGACTCGGTCTTAAAAAAAAGTACAGATCCTCTCAATAAAAAACTAAAAATAAATAAACGAATAGAAGTGAGTAGTGTTTCCTTGAATTCTGTGAGCAGCTCTAGCAAATAAATCGAACCTAAAAAGGGGATCGTGGGAACCCTGATTTCTAGCCATTGAGCAGAAGCACAGGTTAAACAACCTAGGGCTTATCACTGGCATTGGAAGTGGAAGAGGGCAGTCTTGGGGACTGAACCCTCAACCTGTAACAGTTGATACTATCTCTAGGTAATGTTGGAAATAAATTGGAGCATGCCAGCTGGTGTCTGCTGCAGGTGTGATTGCTTTTTTGCTGGTGGGTAGAAGACCTGTGTTTTGGGGTCACAGAAGTCTTATATATTGATTGTTGAGTGAAAGCATAGAAATAACACAGTTATATTTTTTCCACTGACAACACAATTAACATTTTTGTCTATGTCCTTATATTTTTCCCCTTGACATACATATATAAAGATAGTTAATTCTGCATGTTGTTTTTTAGAGTGCATTTTAGTTTAGTAATACAGTATGAAAAAAATGAGATTAGAAAAGTAGTCCTAGATCAGGCATGGTAGCTCACACCTACAAATCCCAGCAGTTGGGGAGGCTCAGACAGGAGGATGGCTTAAGTCAAGCAGTTTGAGACCAGACTGGGTAACAGCAAGATTCCATCAATACAAAAAATTTAAAAAGTAGCTAAGAATGGTTGGTGCACATTTGCAGTCACAGCTACTTGAGAGGCTAAGGCAGGTGGATCACTTGAATCCAGGAGTTTGAAGTTATAGTGAGCTCTGATCGTACCACTGTACTCCAGCCTGGATGACAGAACAAGACCCTGTCTCTAAAAAGAAAGAAAAAATTTTTTTTTCTCTCATCCTGGGTAGAGTGCCAGGGTGGCATAGCTTAAAACAACCTAACTCTTGGGCTCAGGCAGTTCCCTCGCCTCAGCCTCCTGAGTAGCTGGGACTACTGGAACTTCCTCCTGGAACTACAGGCACCTGCCACAACACCTGGCTAGTTTTTCTAATTTTTTTTTTTTTTTTTTTTTGTAGTAGAGATGGGGTTTTGCTTCTGTTTGGACTGGTCTCTAACACCTGACCTCAGGAGATTCACCCACCTCAGCTCCCAGAATGCTAGGATTACAGGTTTGAGCCACTGCTCCTGGCCAAGAAAACTATTCTTACTGATTTTTATTCTTTAGAAGATTAACTTGGCTCGGCGCCTATAGCTCAACTGGCTGGGGCGCCAGCCATGTACACCTAAGGTGGCGGGTTTGAATCCCCAGCCCGGACCCGCCAAACAACAATGACGGCTGCAACCAAAGAATAGCCGGGCGTTGTGGTGGGCGCCTGTGGTCCCAGCTACTTGGGAGGCGGAGGCAGGAGATTCGCTTGAGCCCAGGAGTTGGAGGTTGCTGTGAGCTGTAATGCCACGGCACTCTACCCAGGGGGACAGCTTGAGGCTCTGTCTCAAAAAA
>CAUYTI010102744.1:0-18710 GCA_963575145.1 Galago senegalensis
CACCCTATAAACAAAAGAAACATAATATTTCCTTTAATCTCACTTGCAGGAGAAAATTCTTACTAATATTTTTCTATTTGGTATTTTTAAATCATCAGATTAATTGTAATATTTTATCATCTGATAGTATAATTAATAATACTTACATTATTTACAGCCATTCCTTAAAATATACAAAAAATACAGCACAATAATAACCCCATTAATATTTGATAAGTTCCAAATGCAAAACTATAGTAAAAAATCCGATTTTAAAAATATCTGTGAAATACAACATTTTTACCATGAGTAGGTGTGGGAGGGGTACTCATGCTTTTTGTTGAAATTTACTTATTTTTGTAGTTGACCTTGCTATTTCTCCATCTTACTTCATACATGCAGACATTCCCCAATTTTGTGTTTGTAATTTTTTAGGCATTGTAGAGTGCTGTTCAACTACACACCCAGCTCCCCAGTGCAGACTTCAAATTCTCTATAATGCTGAGTCAAACTAGAAACCCTTCCCCCTGCATTATGAGGTGTGATGTTAGTTGTAGTGTTTTTTTTCCTCAATTTTAATTGGCAGATAAAATGTGTGTATGGATCATGTACAGCATAATGTTTCAAATATAAACATATTGTGGAGTGGTTACATCTAGTTATTTAACAAATGCCTCACCGTAATGTACATAGTTGTAACTTTTGTGATGAGGACATTTGTGTTTCCTTGCTTTGCATTTCCTTAGGCGCTCTCTGCTGTTAGAAGGTAGAGACAGAAGTTTAGTGGATGAGATATTATATAATTGCTAAGTGTGCTTGATTAAAGGACAGGGTACAAAGAGCAGGGTACAGGGTACAAAGAGCAGCTCCCGCAGTACAGAGTCTCAGTCCCGAGACTCTTCACAATTACGTCTGAAGACGTCCCAGGGTTACAGACACCAGTCAACAGTCTCTCTGCAATTGAGGGAGTGCAGGAGAGATGTGCCCAGAATTGACCCTCAGGCCACCGTCTGCTCTCTCCAGGTGTGGGTAAGTGTCATACTGCTCCCAAGTATCTAGTGTAGAAAGCTGAACCGGTGATTGCCTTCCAAAGTACTGTCGTGACATTTTACCTTCCTGGGTTTTCCCCCGACTGTGCTCTTTCAGTTTTCCTGTTCAGTACTTTCTCAACCTGACTTCTACACTTTAAAAAACTAATCTTCATTCAGTTCTCAGAAAATCCAAACCTCAGATCCTTGTACTTGAGGTTTGTTCCACAGTATTTCTTAAATTAGAAAATAAACTAAAAAGTAGCTTCCTCAGTCTTCATTGGTACAAAATAATTCTCTTTTAACGAACATGTGGAGAGAATATCAGAAACATCTCGATAAATGTGGAAAAACTGCTGAAAATCTAAGAAAACTTCATGAGACCCAACGAAACCATCGGCAATATATTTTACGATGAGAGTAATTATAAAACAATTTTGTGAGTTAAATGTCTCTCAGTGAAATAATACATTAATTTTTAGGTTACGATGAGTTAATATAAAGGCATAACAAAGATATGATCTTTACTATGCAGGTTGTTTAATATTTTTCCCTGAAGGATATTGAGTAGCAAATTTTCAAAATTTCAGGGAGAATTCAATACAAAGGTATGTTATAGCTCAAAGGAATCACTTTTGTAGAAACAGCTATGAAAATCCAAGCTGCTAGGCTATCTGTGTACACACACACACACACACACACACACACATGCAGACACACACACACTGATCTGCACACACAAGAAAATATTTTTAATATCACACAAGCAAAAATATTTCTAGGCATTGAATAATATCCACAAGATAAGTTTATAATATTTAATTTATCAAATAAAAACATCAACAAATATATTAAAAGAACAAAAAGTATTGGTGTTACCAGAAAATGATCTATTTCTAGTTAAGAAAATGGCTGACAACAGATAGGCCCTGTCCAGCATTTCCGTAGCCATAACTGATCCCAAGTTTTGCTGACCATCTGGGGTCCTGGTATTCAGGACCACATGGCATAGAGGCTTTAGCCAAAGCAAGCAGTTTCTGGTAGCAGTTTGATATTGTCCAGACTTAAGAGTAATAAGCCCCAAAGTCAGGACTAGCAGAAAAGAAGGGAAAAACACATACATTCCAGCTTCCCGCTGTGGGTTCTATGACAATTAGCAGGAATTGGAGCTGAGAGAAAGGCTGGCTGGTCTCCTTTTCCATCTGAGACAGTAGGGTGCACTGTGGAAGACCTCTGTGGGCAGGGCCTGCGCAGCCTTGGCTGCATTTTGTGCACTGTGCATTTTAGCATCCTGACCACTCAGCGCTCGGAACGCTAGATTCATCCCAGATGACGTACAAGGAGCTGGGTTTGCCTTGTCAGTGAAGCAGAAAGTATAGCACTGGATAATGCCAACCATGGGCTTCTGTGTGCAGCCCCTGACACTTCTCAGGTGTGTGCGAGATGGAGGCATGATGATCTGTAGATATCGGGATGATGGAGGGGATACAGGGGATGGAAGGGACCAGAGCACTGGACAGAGCCAGTGAGAAGGGTGGCCTAAGGAGCTTGTTCTCTGCAAACATTCAGGACTCTTGCCACAGACCCTGCTGTACTTATATCCCTTAAACTTCAGGAAAACTAAGAAAAAGGCACTGTACTTTTAATTATAAATAGCACTTTTACTTACACAGTGATGAAAATAACTGAAAAGGGAGATATAGATAAGTCTTTGGGAATTTAAGGACAACACATGCTGTATAAAAGGATCCTTGAAGGTAGTTTTTGAAATACCTATATTTTAATGTGAAAGAAATTAATGAAACATTTCTCGAAATGGGAATACACAATTTAAAAAGTGAAAGCAGTATTCCAATAAGAAAGAGAATGATTTTTCAGATGTTTAATTAAGTGGATTAAAACTAAGTCTCATATGAAAATAAGTCAAAACCCCAACAATATTAAACAGTTCACTTGACAATATTCATCAGTCTATTTCCTGAAGCATATCACAATAAAAGGTGATAAAAGGTTGCAGTTAGAATAAGAGGTTAAAACACACACATATGCCCCCAAAATGATGTTTTAAGGAGCTAAAATGAATGATTGAAAAAAATGCATTGCACTTATTGTCTGTGTTAAACGATTTTAGCTAAATTAGGGTCGATTATACCTTGGAGAGTGTATGCAAAATTCTAATCCACTTTAAAGCTTCTACAGAAAGAGTTAGCAGGACTTCCTCGAAAACTGCACAGAACCTTGAAGGTAGAAAAGATTATCGAAAGTAAAATCATGCCAATTATATGTGTATGTCTGTTCTGTTCTTTTCTTTTTCTTTTTTCTTTTGTTTTTATGTACTGTACTCCCTTGGTTACCCTAACAGAAAGGTAACACTTCCTTTAACAACATACAAATGCAGTTTCTCTCATTTAACATTCCAGACAATACGTCAACTCCATAGAGTCACGGATGCTGTCTCTTAGTTCTGATTCTCTGGATCCTCTAGCAGGCAGGCTCCACCTGAGGGGCTCAGCCGGTGCACCATCTCCCATCATCGTGCTGCCAGCTAACACTGGAGAGAACTGCAGAGCGGGCCCTTCTTAAAGGGCATGCCCAGACAGTTGCCCAGAGGCCACTTTCACATATGCTGGAATTAAAATCAGGTGTTTGGAGGTACACAGCAGGCTGAATGGGAGGTAGCTGGACAGGCATCTGCCCCACTAAAAGTAAAAATTCTGATATTAAAGAAATAGACTTCCGACATGAAGGCTATGTTAACCAGTTGGATGAAAGTATTTCAAATTGTATATAGAAACAGTACACTGTACCCCATGATAGTATTAATTTACATTGCTATGATTTAATAAAAAAAAAGGAGAAAAAAAAGAAATAGACAAACTGGTTCTGTTCTAGGCTATTTCACACTTATTGCTAACAATGTTCAACTTTTATGCTTTTTTCCTTTAAAAACTTGGGCAGATAACAGTAATAACAGTATGACTTACAAAGTATAGAGACTGGAACAGGTAAGAACTATAGATTTCTTTATTTAGAGTACTCAAGGAATAGTGACATAAGCTTCCTATAGACATTATGAATTGCCAAAGTCAGGGGGGACATCTCTGTAGCATCAGCCCATTCTAGAATCATTTCTACTTCATCTTAAATCTCAGATGAAGCTACCTTTGCCCTCATTGAGTGTTTGTTAATTAATTCTCCAGCATTATGATGTGCAGATTTTTATCACATATAGAATAAAAATCTTCATGTGTTTAGTAGAACACAAATGTTAAAGCAAAATAAGCATCAGACCATTAGTCTGGGGTGGTTTTTGAACCCAGAGCTTTTAAATAGGCAAACTGGAACTTACGGGGGGCGGGGGACATTTTGTATAACCAACTTAGAGAAAAAAAGGCCTCAGCCAATCACAGTCAACTAGCTGATTGTTTGGACAACTAAGGACCTTCTATCAAATCATATCAAAATAAGGCAAAAGTCTCCTTCCAGAATGTCCAAAGAATGCCAATGCTTAGCTACAGAAAATCAGATCATTTGTTCAATTTGTTTCTGTGTTCAGTGTATAAAGCCCACAGCTCGCACCATGAGAGTGGAGCACTCTGAACGTCATTTCATTCTGAGTTCTGTCCAATTCGTGAATGGTTCTTTGTGCCAATAAACTCTGTCAAATTTAACTCGCCTGAAATTTTACTTTTGCTACCCATGTACTTGGTTAGTTTTAACCATTTACTGGCATATTCAAATTTATAATTTAGTAATCTTTATATTGATTGTGATATAGGATGGAGTGTCTCTCCAATGTTTTAATAAGAATATCTATGTGTATCTACAAATATTCATATATGTATGAATAGTTGTGTGTATTTTACATTATTTAGAAATTAATGCTCTCTGACTTTTTATACAGCATAATTGCCTTAGTCAAGAAAATAATTCAAAATTCTTAAATTCCTCTTAGAAAGATAATAAATTTGATTATTAACATAGTAATCACTTTAATCACCACAAAATTTATATTCTTTACTGCTGGTTTGATTTTGCATGTTTGTGTTTTTCAGGAAATTTACTTTATCCTCCTAGCTCTAACAGCACAGTGATGAGATTCTATCCAGTTCTCTACTGCATGTATTTATTTATTACAAAACTATTTACTGAATGTCAACCAAGGGCCAAACACAGCAAAAGCCTTGAGAACACAAAAATGAAAAGTGTCTATTGAAACCTACGTTCTGGGAGGGGAGCTATTAAAAAGATGCCTGTTATGCTACAAGCTGGTAAATATTATCCTCTGGGGAGTCATCTCCAAATTGTCTTTATCTGAGCTGAAATTTTACTGTAACTGTCTTGTGACATTTAAATTTTATCTCCTGGTTGGATTCTGTCTTCATTTTGTATTCTGTCTACTTGTTTACCACTGTTAAAGACATTAAAATGGCATGCAGTATATTTCTCCCCTATGCCTGTGGACTTTGTCTTATTTTGGATTATACTAATATCATCACAATAGTATAGTATTGCTCATGACAGTCGACCTAAGCATTTATCCTCATATTTTATTTTTCAAAAAATGGAAAGAGCATGTTTTAATTATTTTTTGAAAAATTCCTGAGCATTTCTGTTGTCTTTATAACATCTGTTTTGACAATTTTTTCTCTTGTGAAACATAGAGGTTATTATTAATGAAAGCAGTCAGTGCAAGGTTAAGTACTTACATATATGATGATATAATTACTATTTTGCAACTGTGATCAGAATTTCTGGAGGATATTGAATAAATTCTTATTATCCCATTACATCAAAACTGACTATAATAATTCATCACTTAAAATATGTTGGTAGACTTGAATCAGCTTAGTACACAGGGTGCCAAAAAATGCATGCACATTTTAAGAAAGGAAAAAATTAAAATTGTAATATTCAATATATACTGATTTAAAAAAATGAATTCAAGTCACAATTAGCTTCAGTAATTACAAGAAGGGCTTAAAGTGGTTACCACTAGCATCAGAACCGTCTGATTACCAGTGAACTACTGCTTGAGCACCATTGACCAAAGTGCCCACCTGTGCCACTGCACAAGCCGTTTCCATTTCTTTCCATGGTACCCCCAGGGCAGCTGGTTTTCTACAGTAGTTACATCCTTTATGGTCCCCTGTAGGTGGAAGTCAAGGGATGTGAAGTCAGGAGAACGTGGGGAAACTCAACTGCCTTCTTCATCCTCTCTGCTGCCTTGGCCTGCTCTCACGGAGGTAAGCTGTCACATCATATGCATGCATCTGGGGATGACAACTTTCCACTTTTTGCTATTTTCAGAATGTGTTGTATGGTGGTTCTGCTAACTCCTGTCCCACGTACCCACTGTTGGGAGACGTCCGTGGAAAGTGTATAAACTGTCAACACCACAGCAGAAGCAGCAGGACTTGTGTGAAGCTTCCCGGATCTTGCCTTGTACACATCACACACATATGTCTCAAACTGATCACAAATGCAAGCTGTTGTCAGGCATGGTGGCGGTTCTGTTGCATACTTATCCCTCCATAATCATTGGACTTCCAAAACGTCCTTGAATTTCAAATACTACTTCAAGATGGTCTTGCACTCCTCAACAACAGCCATGCTCATGCCACTTTCTTTGACTGTCCCCTAAATTCAGTACCAGATATATCACTGTAAATTTTTTTGAGTTCCAAGAAAAAAAAATATGGCCTTGAATTTCAATACTGTTCCAAGTTGCATTAAATTATAAAAGCAATGAACAAAAATTCCCCATATATAATGTTAGGAAATACAGCATATGGATGGATGTCCTGCCCTAAACTACTTAGGATCTAAAACCAGTGGAGAGAATATGAAAACACAATTAGGTAGTAAGCTCACATTTCACATCAATTGGGCAGCCCTGTAAATATTGGATACTACATAATAATTTTGATTCTATTGGGAATTTGATAATCAAAAAAAGCGATAGAAAGATATAATCCAAACTGAATCAGGATTTCTACCAGAATAATGATATTTTATCCTTTATTTTTTAATTACTCTATTACAACCAAAAAATCCCTAAATCATCTAAATACACCTAGATCATTTTCATCAGCCTTCTGAATGAGTCAGAATGAATAGTTTTATGCTTAGCAACAGTAAAAAACTAATCAAAATTGATCAAGCAACGGTGCTTCTTGGTATTTATCCAAATGAGTTGTAAACACACACACACCTGCGTGGATGTTTATAGCAGTTTTATTCATTACTGCCAAAACTTAGTAGGTGAATGGATTTTTTAAAAACCTGTAGTACCTCCAGACAATAAAATATTATTCAGCACTCAAAAGACATGAGCTTTCAAGCCATGAAAATACATGGAGGAAAATTGAATGCACACTATTAAATATAGAGCCTCATCATAAAAGGCTACATACTGTATTAAACTAGCAGTATGATATTTTAGAAAAGGCAAAACTATGGAGAGTACAAAGATCAGTGGTTGCCACATGTTGGGGGGAGAATGGGCTAAAGAGGGAAAGCTCCGGTGTTATTTATGGCAGTAAAAAGAATCTGAAAGATAATCTCATGGTAGCTGCATGTCATTACGCCTTTGCCAGAACTCCTAGAATTTACAACACCAAGAGTGAATCCTAAATGCACCACGAGGTCGGGGTTATGATGTGCCGTGTATGTGAATTGTAATGAATATACCACGGTAGTGGTGATGTTGAAAACAGGAGGGTGCGGGCAGAGGCAGAGGGCTGTTGAGGAGCTTTCTGTCCTTTCTGCTCAACTTGGCTGTGAACCGAAAACTGCCCTAAGCACAGTCTATTAAAAATTCATTACACAATGGTAAATGTTCACTGCGTAGTGTAGTCACCTGCAGTCAGAATTTCCAGCCCCTACTTTCCTGCTCTCTCCTCCAGCCCAGCCTCTGTGCCCGGTCATTCCAGCAAACAGCTCATTCTCTACACCACTCTTCTTCAGGTCCCTCCGTCCCATAGAATGTTTGTTTATTTTCACTTTTCCTGAGCCTCAGGATAACATTACACTTTTGACCATGTTCTGTTTTTAGACTCATCTTTATTTACATTTTGTCAAATAATAATTTGTGGCAATTTGTGGTTTGTTTTTTTTTTCCTAGGTTTTTCTCTTTTCACCGACATTCAAGATTTCATCCGAGTCATTTCTGTATTTCTTTTCAATGCATTTTATATCAGTACCGAATCGACATAACTAATTATCTAAGCTATATTTTCTGTTCAGAACTATTTCCCTAAGTAAGACCTTTACATCCAACTAACAAGTAGACATCCCTAGTATCATCCCCCAAATATTTTAATCACACTAAGACTCATATAGTTCCCCCTTTACTCATTATTTCTGTGTATTTTTTAACAATAGAAAAAATGTTCTTATATAACCACCAGATAGCTAAAAATTCAGTGCATTTAACCTTGAGGGGAGAAACTACTGTGTGGTGAGGTTCATATTTCAGTTTCATTAATTGTTCAAATAATGTTCTTTTTAGATACTTATATTTCTAGTCCAGTAGTCGCTCATTGATTGCATTAATTCAAGGTGCATTCTTAGTCATATGAACAGGAAAATTTCTAAAAATTTTCTTGTGTTTATGGATTTTAATAAATTTAAAGAACATAAGGTAGTTGTTATAAAATAATGTGTTACTTCATGATTAAATTCAGACTGCCATCTTGGTCAGGAACATCACAGAAGTAATACTTGCACGAAGAGTCTCATTGGGGAGTACGGGATGTAAACTTGTTACGGTCTTGTTAGTTGGAATTAACTGTTTGGCCAAGGCGATCTACCAGTTTTAAGTATTGTAAAGATAATATTGTATGTTACATTCATAAGTCAATTGTACAGATATCTTTTGTTACCTCCTCCTTGACAAAGTATCACCTACCAAACTTCTATTCACTTACTACGTTTTATTGATATTCATTCTGTACTATCTTCCTGGGTACATTGTTTCTCATAATAAATTGGCCGTCGTCTGAACTGATTGCACCTGCACCAATCAGGTTGCCTCAGGACATTACTAGGCTGCGTTTGCATTGATGGATCCCTAAGATTTTTATTCTACTTATGTATTCATTCATCCCCTCTATTATTTTCTTATTAGAATCAGTTTATATTCAGTGTCAGCCTCATCAGCCTATTTATGTCTCTCACATCTCCCTTTACAATGTTTTTTTTTTATCATAATACCTATTAGTTTTCATACCCTCCTGTTTTCTATGAGATGATTTAGAAATATATGTCCTACAATGGGTGACCATTTTGGACCTAAAAATGAGATACTGGGTAGTATTTTATTATGAAAAAGTGAAAATATAAATGTGATACACATTGATGTCACATATACACGGCATGTTAATAAGCCTATAATCCTTATATTGTTATTATATAGTATTCTATGCCCGCATATAAATATTACTACAGTTTAAATCCATATTTATGATTATGTACTTTTGCATATATACCATATTTACTCATGAGTTTTATAAATAGTTAGTCTTTACCACCTGGGGGTCATAAAGAAATAGAAGTACAGATGATATAAGCATAGTTAATATTCAGCTGGTCAGACACAGAAAACAAGCAGAAGAGCCTGGTCTGATTGGATTATCCTTATGACACACACACTTGTACATATATCTTTATATATATGGATTTATATGTTTTTATATATTATTGCCAGTGTAAATATATTTCACATATTATTACTATGTACCTATACGTTATTTATATACATTTACATATATTTTAATTATGTATGAACGTAAAAGTATGACTATATACATTAATGTGTGAATCTCTCATATAAAAATTGTGTGTGTAAATTGGTAAAATGAGAACATAGGTATAAAAATGAGGTTGGATATTTTCACCTTCTGTGATACCAGGCCTATGTATTTTTTTCATCTCTTTTTTTATTTATACCATTTCTATGGTAACAAAGTATTTTCCTTAGAGATGTCTAAGTGAGAAGTAAATACAGATGGATGGATGGATGGATGGAGGGATGGATGGATGGATGGATGGATGGATAAATTAAGGATGAGCAAATCATGCTTCTGGTAATACAGGAAAGTTCATAATTTCAAATGGAAGAAGCAGATCATTCAAAAGATAATACTCACATTTTTTTGTTTGTTCTTAATGTTAACTCCAATAGTAAAAGTTTAACTTCTTTTTAAAAATTACTTGGAAAAATGGAACATTGACTCTTGTTCATGACATACATAGCCAATTATAAGCAATTACAAGGAATTCCACTGCCATATTTCAGGAGATTTCCAATTTCAGGAAAAAATGGTGGTCTACACAAATTCAGGAACCTTTCCGCCCCTGATACCTGGAGTTGCTAAAGTATAATAAGAAAAGTTTGCTGTTTATGCTTTAATGAGATGCTGATCTTTAAAGAAAGAAAAAGAAACTTCTAGGTGTCCAGAAGGGTGAAGTGTGATCATTTAAACTGATCACAGGCATCTCCGGGAAAGTGAGGGGGCTGGGGTTGTGGCAGGTAGCTGAGAAAACATGGGGGGTGGGGGGTGGGCTGAGGACTTGGAATTTGACACACAGATGATAACTAAGGCATTAAAAGCCCATGAGTTGGGAAACTGGAACTGAGGTCCCTGCAAAGGGCCAGAAATCTCAAAAGGCTTAAAAACCTCTGTGAAAGAATGTCTTACAAAATAATCTCTGCTCAACAGTTTAGAAACATGACCGGGAAAGTTCTTTCTGCTGGGCTCTGAGTAGAGAGTGAACAAAAAAAAAAATCCTTTTCCTTTGCACCCAGTAATGAAGATATTTTCACTGAAAGCTACATTTATGCCACGGTTATCTGGCCAGGAAATAGAGGATACTTACATTAAGTCATTTAATCGTAGCAACAATGATAGTGTTAGTAGCCACAATTTATAGATGATGTATTAGTCTGAATAGCAGGCCTATATTTCAAAGTTGGGCAAAGGGGATCTAACCCTAGTTTTCACTCTGAGGTCAAGTGGATGGGGTAGATATTGAAGAATGTTACCATCTCCTTACCAGGTACTTGCCCTCACCAAGCTGTCACCAGCACAAGGAGGGTCCCAAGAGGGAGAAGTATCCTGACTTGGTCTTATGGTCTTCCTCTCTTATCTTCACATTTATCGGTATCAAAATGGCAGGGAGAGTGCAAGGACCATGGCTGATATTATCTGTGACAGCAAACCTGCCATAGCACGGTGCTCAGTCAGGAAGGTTGAGAGCAGGCCAGGAAAGATAATAATCAGTATCTGGAAAAGATTCTAAGATGGGATGAATCACACTAACTGGTGTCGCTGGATGGCAACAGAACCGTCCAACTCCATCCACGTACCAGCTTGACCTCCTTTATATCATGTTGATAAAACTCCTCCCATTTTCATCTATAAATATGGCATAATAATTGATATTATAGATTTGGGGGGATATTGAATTAGTGATGTAAAGTACATATAATTACACACTTAGCTAAATGATGTCTAAATAGCTAATAGAGGTAATTATGTAAAGAAAATGGTGAGGGCTCAGACATTATGGAAGAAAGTGAAGGAAAGAAGGATACTAAGAGCTTCTAGACTCCTTATATTAGTTGGAAAAAAATGTTTATAAGTGTTTATGCTAAGGAAAAAATGCCAATGTTTAACATATATAAAACTTATACACACGTTTTATACAAACCAAGTGGAGTTAACATTTAAGTATCAGGAATGGTTGTATAACTATATAAAATACCTTTGATTTAATATTGTCACTTGTGTGTTCGATTGTGTCTGCAATAATTTTTCAGCAATAATTTTTCAGTTTTCAATGTGTGCTTATTAAATTGCTTTGTTCAATTGATTCCTGATTTATCATTTTGGATACCATTTTGAATATAATTATTGCAAATTTTTCTTCTTTTTTTTTTTTGCAGCTTTTGGCCAGGGCTGGGTTTGAACCCACTACCTTCGGCATATGGGGCCATTACCCTACTCCTTTGAGCCACAGGCGCTGCCCTCAATTTCATTTTTAATTGCTTCTAGATTGTGACTAGAAATGAGATTAATCCCTTCTATATTGCTTTATGTATACTAACTCCAATAAAAATCATTTATTAGGCCAAGAAATTGTTTTCTATATGCTTCAGAATATTTTTGTGTAAAGAACCATGTCACCTGTGACTAAATACTAGTTTGTTTCCTCTTTTGAAATATTGAGGACACTTACCTTTATTATCTTGTGCTGTCTTGTACTCATAGTTCAGTGGTGTATAAAATGGCGAGACACACACAGACAGCCTTTGTTTTGGTTCTCAGGGAAAAAATCGTTCAATATTTCACCTTTGAGTATCATGTTAGCTGCATGTTTTCCATAGATGACTCCTCCTGGATGGAGATTATTTTCTTCTGTTCCTAGTTTTCTGTGAGGTTGTAGTCATGGAGGAGTGTTGAATATTGGCAAAAACTTTCTTGATCTCTGTTGAAAAAGCATCGGAATTGCTTCCTTATTTATGTCATATGGTGATGGTATAATATGGAAACAAACTTGCATTTCTGATCAACCCCAAATCCACCCACACTGTGATACATCCATCCTCTTAGAGGTTGCTGGATTTTATTTGATAATATCTATGGTGGAGTTCCCATCATAGATATTGTTCTGGAACACATATTTCTTGAAATGAAAATATTGTGTATATGATGACTCCAATTTGCGAGTAGCCCATAGCCCATATCAAAGCTTCGCATGGATATGGGACACTACTAAGTTTATTTTCATCACTTGCATCTGTGGTCAATAAAAGCAGGTAGTGTTGAAGTTCACGGTTAGGGCCCTGAATAATGACTGAGAATTTTAGCTGTACCCCTTTTGTTAACAAATCTTTTCTTATTCTATTCATTATTTTTTTCACACTCAAGAGTTTGTGCAAACTAAATGGACTAAATATATCTGTGTCATGTAATAAATAAAACAGCATTTGTTATTAATTAATGTAAACAAATATTAATTAATATATGTTAACAAATAGATGTCTCATTAGTCATTGTCTGTACAGTGGTTAAATTCAACTTCCTGCACACAGTAGGTCATCACTGCATGCTTGCTGTAGGATTTGAATAAAATAGGTAATTACTACTAGAAAATATTCAAATTTTACTTGCTAAAGAGAGTGGGATTTTCTGTATAAAAATGGTAACTTCCTATAATTTTTTTTGAATTAAAGAAGGATATTGAAATTGGTAATTGAAATTAAAAACTAGATAAAATAATCTTTTTTAGTGCTCAAGATTCCCTAAACTTCTGTTTTAGGGATACTGGTTTTATATTTAAACATTAATTTGACAGTGTTATTAAGTTAGAGATCTCTGTACTAAAATGAAATTTTGTAATGTGTTGCAAATATTTTTAAATAACTCAAAGTATAGTTTCCTGTAACTGTTGCATAAGATGTGGGCAAATGTGAGTTAGAGATGGAAGCACAATATTCTCACCATTCTTGCTGGGCTTTAAATAGCATTGTCTTAAATAGCATTAAGTTGTGAATATCAGAGGTAAAGGCTTTTAACTTTTTTTCCCCTTGTTTCTATACAAAGACTTCCAAACCAATAGTCAAAGGAACCAATCTTTTTTCTGAACCTGAAACCTGAAACCCTGGACTACACTGTCCCAGATTTACTTAAATTCTTCATTTTTTTTTAAATTCAAACTTGTAGAATGTATTTTCTGTACATATTTATCCATGTCCATATTTATCCATATGCTTTTAAATATTTATCCATATTTATTCATCCGCTTTTAAGAACTGACATGGAACATTTTCTCTCCCCTATACATCACCTTCTTATTTCTTTGTTCAATTTATTTTTTCCCTGACCAATATGAGTACTTCTGCTAAATTTCAGAGTCGTCCCATCCCTACTAATGAATAAAGACTTCCTCCTTGTTCTTTTATGGTCTTTATTTTGGGACCTTTCTCTGCATAAGTTCTAAAATAATTTCATTTAACGTAGAGTAGATTGTTGCAAAGTTAACTTAGGGCATAGTCTATCTTTCATAATCACTCAGTTTGGTTTAATGTTACTTAAAGTTTCTAATTTCCATTGGTAAAAAAATATTCACATTACAGGGTTATCAAAGAATCAATAAAATAAGATTGTAAGGCAAATAGATTCATATGAGACACAACAATCTTTAAGAAGCATCTGAAATTATAATCAAATAAGAAAGAAGAATATCTTTCTTCTAAGAATATCTAAGAAAGAAAGAATATCTTTCTTTCTAAGAAACATACAATATTTTTTACTTACCATATTAAAATGTAAATTTTCTGACATTAAAAATATTACCTATGAATTCTATGGACATTTCTGAAAATTTCTGAAACCCTTCCTTATAAGAATATATTTATACTTTATTTTTCAACTAAATGTCAAAAGCACATTTATGAAGACTTAACACAGACATTACATTAAAATTATGGTTCTTACATCCTCCTTCGTGTACTGCTAGCCCAAGTGTATTTCTGACTGGAGAAAGTACAGAGGTTTTGAGTATATTAAGTGCTATTTTATATTTCTACTTCTCACAAGGCATGTATTATATGAGAGCAAACATTCACTAATGGCTATTGTTGCCTTCCAGCAACAAGTAAGTCCACTTTACTACCTAAATGAAAGATTCAATGGTGTTAGAAAAAGCACAACATTAGAATTAAATGAGAAAATTTCAGGTAGTATTTCATAAGATTCAATGTCTGCAAATAGGAAATCAAACAACCATTATCCATAGTTATAACCTATTCTTTGAAAACTGAATATGAACACCTCCAGATTTGTCCTTGAGCTTGAACTTGTCCCCTGAACTCCACACTCAAGTATCAAATTCTGCATTCAGCTTCTTCGCTTGGATGTCCAAAGGGCCACATGACTATTACGTGCCTCATCTCACCTCTGATGACTCCCTCAAGCTATAAATCTAGACGTTACACAGCGGGCCTACAAGTCCTCTCATTTTCATTCAGAACAAAAGCCAAAGACCAGGCAGTGGTCCCTGGTGCCTCCCCGGCTCTATCCAACTCTGCCTCCTGCTCCCCACTGCCTACCCTAACCTGGCCACTCCACGCATCGCAGATCAGACATCTGCCTGTTTCTACTTACCTTCTCTGCCTGGTCCATTATTTTAACAGGAATCTCCATGGCTTCATGCCCATATCAGTTGAGTTTTATTCAGACACTATCTACTCCACGAGTTCTTCTTGGTCATCCGTGTAAAATCTTAACCTTAATTTGAAATTCCTTATTACTCTCTATGCTTGACCTTCCTCATACCAGAAACATCCAACTTGGTTTAAATATCATTTGTTTATTTTCTGTCTCTCAGAATGGAAATTTAAAAAAAGGAGAGAGAGACTTTTTTGTTTTGATAGCAATGTATCAGTAGCAATATACTCTGTGGCTGGAGAAGCAGAAACTCAACAAATAGCTGTTCAATGAGTAACTACCCATCACTTACAGAGGAGAAGATACAGACTTATGTCACAGGTGCAGAAGTCATCTTCTTTTGATAGTCCAGAAATGAAAGGTGACCTGTCAAGGCAGCATTTTTGACTAAGTCAAGCAATTACTACCTACAAGTGTGAGTATATGTCTCTCCTCCAACCTTCTTTATCATTTTACATATTGAGTTCGAAGGCAGAAGACAGAGTCTCACCTAATTCAGACAAGGGGTGTGTGTATGTGTGTAACTGTCATTAATTTCAATGGATAAATGTCTCCGTCATTAAATTTATGGTGCCAATATACAAATAACCTATGTTTTGGGCATATCATATGCATGTGATATTATTTAGAGTGATCATGTTTTTAATGGCTTATAAATCACACATGACAGTTGCAGGGTATTAATTTATCTGTGTTCTGTATTCAGTTCTCCTCCTTGAACAGATAATCCTAGTAACTTACCATCTTCCTCACACTGGCCTCCTTTCCTCCTCTCTTCTTCCCTTCCTCCCTTCCCTTTTTTCTGATCTAATAACACTCCTTTGAAAACGACAGTTTCTATGAAAGTATATAAAAAGATAAAATAATTTTATGATTACTTTGAACTTCACACATCTTCATCACAACTTCCTGATCAAAATATAGCAGGTTTTTAACAACTTACCATTTCAACTAAAGCTGAATTTTTTTTTTTTAGCAAAATGATTAGGTGGGATTCTCCATCGATAACTAATCAAAACATTAATTAGATTTTAAGAAAAGAAACTAGAGTAATGCTTCTTCATCATGATTCAACATGATGTGTCTTATGAAGAGGGTTGGCATAGAGGAAAGTCAGCATTCCCAGCTGAGAGTGTGTATGAGCTACAGAGAATGAGCGTGTGTGTGAGCTGAACACAGAGTGTGCACTTTGCTCTCAGGAAATAGAGTGATCCCATGTTTACTGCCGGGAGCAGATCGGAAAGCATCCTTCATGTAATTGGCCTACGGGGTTATTTTCACAGTTTGAATGTTTTAACCAAAATAATAAATATTTTATTATTAATTATCATGAATAGAATATATATATGTGTGTGTGTAATTGATAATCTAATAAGTACACATGGTACTGGAACATGTTTTTGCATTTATATTTGATTATATACTGTGCCTTTTCGAAACCTTTTCCCAAAAATTGAATTAAACACTGGGGAGAAAAAAATCTCATATGTTTAATTGTATAGACATGTGTCCTTGAGAATATTAGGAACACACTAATAGCCAATAACAAACTATGAATTTTTAAGGCCAAAGAGCAGATACAAAACAAATTTTCTCTCTGAGTAAAATAAATTTTAAAAATTGCAGGAGGTCTAGAAGTGGTTGTTTATGTATTTGAATGATGATTTATAATCCCTTTCTATAAGGCAAATTACATTAAGAGACAAGAGATTCAAAAACTAAAATGCATATGACTATATGGAGCTGTCCCTCAATGTCTATGGGATTTGATTCTAAGATCCTCTTTAGACACCAAAATTTCAAAATGTTCACATCCCTTATATAGAAAGCATAGAATTTGCACACAACCTATGCAAATCCTGCTGTTTACTTTAAATCATCTCTTGATTACTCATAACTAATACAATAAAATGCTATGTAAATAGTTGTTTTGCTGTACAGTCTAAGCAAGGAAAAAGTTCTCTATGTGTTCAGTTAAGATGCAGGCAGGCCTAACTACATTCTCTACCCGTGGGTAGTTGAATTTGTGATGTGGAACCCACAGCTGAGGACCAACTGTATTGCAAATAATAAACAACACTCTTTTCTCTCAGGACACCGATGCTTTCCCATAACCCACTTACAAATGTGTTTCTTTTATTTTAATGCTACATAACTTTTCAGGTCTCCATTGGCTTATTAGAAGTAAAGGAGAATTTTGCTATTCTTGCTGAATGGATAGAATAATGCATTTTAGAATAAAGTATCATAAAACTAAGGTAATAAAGTTACCAGGTATATTCCTAATAAAGTAAAGCCATATAAACTAAGAATTGTTGGTTTACTTTCCCAGAAGAAATCATAATGTCACACATGGACTTATAAAAGAATTAAAATATTTCTCCTACCTAACTGAAATTGTGTGTGCGTGTTGTATAGACATGTTTATGTGTAATTTTTTACTCTTGGAAATATAATTATGACACCAACTCTGAAAGCGCTTTGGCATTTCATCGGCCATACCATGAGCTTAATCGGTGAGCCAAAAATAAATAACCTAAACCTTTTCTCAGAGCTGTCACCAGGAAGCTAAACAAAGTCACCATTCATCCTACTCATAGTCACTTTACCCTTTAGCAGATGCGCTCCTTGAGCAAATGTATTGGCCTTATAAATAAAGATTAGCACTCCTCTCTTCAACTCTGTTGGGAAGAATATTGTTCTACTGTAAATGGACATGAAATTCAACTAAATGAATGCTTTAAAAAGGGAAAGAAAGGCATTTTCTTTAAAGAAAGTGTTCTGAATATAATGAGGGATTAGTTTTCTTGGGTATGTTTAACGAATGTGTTATACTGAACAGCACCTTCATTGAGTAATATCTGAATAAATGAGAGTTGAAACTCAATTATATTTTTAACATACTATACAATTAATAAGTGAAGTTAATTATGTCTATAATTACAAAGGTCAATATGTGCATCCTGATTTTATTTGTAAAAACGTATTTTAAACACGGACATATATTTCTATATACATGAAAATCCTGAAGAATTATAAACAGCTGCTCTGCACTCACTTCCAAGAATAAAGTTATATGTTGAATTGTAAATTATAATTCTTTTTGGATTGTGATTAAAGATGATCCATGCATACATACAATATTCTATAAAACAGAAGAGTAATATATAATTTAGCTAAACATTTTTTTTGTCATTTTCTCAGTTATTGCTTTAAAATGTTCACATTCTACTCTTAGAAAGATTCACCTGTACCCCTATAAGACAAACCTCAAAAGTGATCCCTCCAAACCCCCTCCCTCCTCCCAGTCCCCCCTCCCTCCACCCTCCCCCCCTGCATGTTCTTAGGCTATTTGGTTATAGCTTTCATATAAAAGGTTTAAATTAGTCTCATAATAGGGGTGTGTACATTGGATACTTTTTTCTCCATTCTCGTGATACTTTGCTCAGAAGAACATTCTCCAGCT
>CAUYTI010102746.1:0-19201 GCA_963575145.1 Galago senegalensis
AGGTCTGTGGCCCTATTTAGTCCAGTAGGCCACTGCTCCCAAGGTTTACCAGGCAAAATCAGCCAGAACTCTGAGTTCAGCAGGGGGGCCTTGCCTGTTTAAATTAGGCTTCTGTATGGCTAGATTTCTCTGTAAGTCAGAGGTTGCATTCGGCTTTAAACTCAGGAGTCAGTCCTAGCCTCTGCCCGCCCACTGCCTTTGTCTCAGCTGAATTAGCCCCCTGAGGGCAGGCGCTCCACCCAGGAATGTTGAAAGCGCCCCTGCCTGTGGCTGCCGTCCAGGAAGGCCTGCTGCTCGGGAGTTTCTGCACTGGCGGCCCTGGAGCTGACTCTCCTCTCCTCACGCCCACAGCACAGTCAGTACAGTCCAGCACCAGCCCTTTCCCCCTCCACTTCTCCCAAGGAGATGCCCGAGAATCAGGACTCCACAGGTAATAAACCTCCAGACCTCGGAGTGGGTGGGTGGGGGCTCCTTGGAGTTCAATATTGCAGGTGGGGAATATATACAGATTTATACAGTTTTACAGTTTCATGTCTGGCTGGAGGGTGCCGTGACACGCCAGGAGGGGTAAGAGGTCCAGTTTTTAGGGGGTCTCTCCTGTGGAATAGAGTGGAAGGAAGTTTGAACTGCGCTCTTGTTTGTATGGAGTAAACTGCGTGAGCCCTTGTTGTGGGGGAGGGGACTCCCATCCGCTTGGTGGTGGATTTTGTACCTTTTGGTTGTATTTTTGGGGTCGCATTTCGCCTCTGCAAGGTTGAAGTACACTCTTCAATCTTCTCTCTTGTCTCTGCTCCAAACCATCAGCTAATTTGCTAAGATTCTGTCCTTTCAGCCTCCTTCTGGACGGGAGCTTCTGTAAAAAGCTGGCTGTAGTTTGCCATCTTGGCTCTGCCCCGATGTTATAATTTCTTAATTCATTTTTCATTTTAATCATATAGGGGAAAAAGTGAAAAAAATAATACCCACTTTTATATTTACCCACATAATATTTATGTTATACTTAACTTTTATCTGTTATTTATTTTTTTATATAACATCAAATTACTATTGTTCATCACTCTTGTTTAGTTTTTGAATTTCTTTATTTCTCCTTCACTTTTGAAGACTTGTTTTGCCAGGTATAAGATACTTGGTTGAAAGTATTTTTATATCTGAACTTTAAATATGTCCTTCCATTGTCTTTTAGCTTCGTGGTTTTTAATAAGAAATTTGATATTCATCTTATTGGTAACTCTTATATATGACAAATTGCTTCTTTCTTCCTGCTATGAAGATTCTTTATTTTGGATTTTTGATAGTTTGATTACAATGTGTCTCAGTTTGAAATTCCATTTACCCTTTCTGGATTCTGTTGATTTTGTACTTATATGTAGATTCATGTATTTCATCTACTTTGAGCAATTTTTGTGATCATTTCTTCAAATATTCTTCCTTTCCCTTTCTCTTTTATCTCTCCTTCTGTGCATTATGTATTTGTTGGTAAACTTGACATTGTCCACAGATCTCTTAGGTCCTCTTCATTTATCCACGATTGTTTTTCTTTCTTCTTTGACTGGAAAATTTCAGTGAGCTATATTCAAGTTCATTGATTCTTTCTTTTCTAGAGACAGAGTCTCACTTTGTTGCCCTTGGTAGAGTGCTGTGGCATCACAGCTCGCAGCAACTTCCAGCTAGTGGGCTTAGGCAATTTTCTTGCCTCCGCCTCCCATTTAGCTGAGACTACAGGCAACTGCCACAACATTTGGCTATTTTTTTGTTGAAGTTTGGCTGGGGCTGGGTTTGAACCCACCACCCTTGGTTTATGGGGCCAGTGCCATACTCAGTGAGCCACAGGTGCTGCCCTGGTCACTGATTCTTTATACGGCCTGCTCAAACCTTTTTCAAAGGTTGTTAGAAAATCTTTAGTGAATTCCTCTTTTCAGTTGTTATAGTTTTCTACTCCAGAATATTTACTATTTATTAGGTTCCTATTTATAATACTTTTTTTGCTTTATTATTCTCTGTAAAGACATCATATTTCATATTTTCTTCATTTCTTTACCCATGATTTACTTTAGCTCTTTGAGGATACTTGAGGTAGTTGATAAAGATTTTTTTTGTCTTGTACTTCCAATATCTCTGCCTCCTCAGGGATAATTTCTATTATTTTTTTGTTCTCTGTGAATGGTTTATAAATTCTTTTTTCTTTGCATGCCCATTTTTCTATAAAACTTTTACATTTTTAAATATTTTAATGTATACTCTTGAAATCAGATTCTTCTACCTCTTCTCTTCTTGTGTGAGTTGTAGTTATTTGATTTTTAACTTTTCTATTGTATCTACATCATCTATTGTGATGATCTAAAGTCTATTTTCTATTAATTTTAACTTTCATTCCCTTTTTAGCCTTTGGAGTCTGTATCATTAACCTTTTTCATTAGATAGTGATTTGACAGAGATTTTCTTAAATACTGTGTTTAAGTTATGTTTTGTTAATTTAGCATTTATTTGATTGTAAACATTTGATAATTTTTTAGAGTTCTGGGAAAAGTTGATTATGATCATTTTTGTTCATTTTTCTAGGGAAAGTGTGGCCTGAAATTCTCTTCTTCACCTTGCTGTTGGTGTCAGTTCTCTCTTCTTTATTTTCTAATCTTGTAGAATGTCTGTTTTACAAAATGCCTAGGTCAGGATGAGTTTAGTCAGTTACCCAAAATAAAGAGGGGTATATATTAACAGAAACTCAGGAAGAGACTGCTAATGCAGAGAGCATGAGTGTCAGATAGTTTGTCTAATGTAATGGGGAAGAATAAAATGCCCCTTGGCAGTTACCAGTATTAGTACATTGTATAACCTAAACAATGTTTTTAATTGAATGTTTTTTCATTTTAATGATCTTTATCTGCATAATAAAGACCCCAATTTTCTTTTGATTCTGTTGTGGTTTCCAGTAGTTTTACTTTAGTTTCATAACTAGTAGATTTTAACGAATACTTTAATTTGTCTTAAACTTTTATAAGGATTCAAATGTAAAAAAGAATTGTATTTCACCATGATGATTCAATGTCATAATCATATTATGAAGGATGGCTACTTTCTGATCTGCTGTCTTCTCAATTCCTTTATATGGATAGTACTATCAAAAGCTGCACCTAGGTAAATATTTGAAATGCTAGGCTACGTTTTGCTAGTGCTTTTCATGTATTTGTGATACACACACACACATATATGAATACATATAATTCCACACGTATTTGTTATACATAAATTTAGAAGTTTAAATTTTCCTAGGCCTCGCTTCATTTTGATAGTGCTTAAAATGAAAATAGGCCATATATAAAGCTTTCCCCCCAAAAATCTATGTATTACTTCAAAGTCTGCCTGAAATTACGTGTTCTATCTAATTTTATAAAAATCACTAATATGAATTGTCTTGTCTGTGATATTTTATAATACCTTATAATATCAGTTCTGATGGCAACAGTGAAATTTCATAACATGTATGAGTTTTGGAAGGTATGAAAGAAATATGTTGAAATAACAAAGTAATAGTTTCCCAGTGTTCTGGGAGTATATACTTTTTGTATAATACATTTATGGTCAATTTTGTGATCTTCATATAATACATCTATCAAACATTTTACATAACATATTAGTTGCTAATGTAGATAGAGTAAGGATCTTTCAAGAAGGTCATATTCCAACTACAACCAAAAAAAAAAAAAAAAAAGCTAGGTATTCTGTTGGGCTACTTGGGAGGCTGAGGCAAGAGAATCACAGAAGCCCAAGTTTGAGGTTGTTGTGAGCTGTGACACCACGGCACTCTACCCAGGGTGACAGCTTGAGACTCTCGAAAAAAAAAATAAGGTCAAAAGAAAATATTCACATAATAATAAGACTGGTCATATAAATACCACAGAAAAGTTACAGGTTGCTCTCTGGGTTCTCAGGAAGACAAAATGTTATTAAGTTGATGAACAGTTAAGGAGGTCCATAGAAAATAATTAGTGTTTTGAAAAAATTCCTATATAAAATGAATAACTTAAACTCATGTTCTCTGACAGCGTAAAGTATTTTTTGTCTATTAATAGCTAATGGGTTTGCACGTGGGTTGAGTTATGGGAAATTAATAATTTCAACATTGTAAGTGGTTAAATTATAGAGACTTTTGACTGTTAAGCTGAAGTTTTTATGTTTTAAGTCATACTCTTATAGCTGGAAAGTATAACATAATTTTATTATTTGGCTGCTTATTTTACAGATAAGATAGAGAAAATCTTAATAAAATCTTATGTAAAGCAAATACTTGGCTTAGGGTTTTCGCTAAAGAGCAATTTAGCATTAGAAAAGCAATGGAAGAGAAATGTTATAAAAATTTTCTTTTTTAGTTTTCAAAAGTTAATTTAAGTATTTTGGTAAAGAACATTAGACACATGATAAAATGTATTTTCTCAGTTTCATCTCTAGATTCTGATCAAATAGTTGTATGGTTTAAATTTCACATGAATTTTATGGGTACCTTGTTATGTCTCTGTTTATTAGTGATATGCCTAGGACTCAAAATAACATTTTTTTCATGTATTTTGTTGCATGGGATGGGTAACTTAAAGTTTTTGAGCTTTGTGGCATTGATGTTGATGCTATAATTTAGAAATATTAATTAATGAAAACATTTGAATTTATATTTCTTTGATTTTTAAGGCTTGGTAGTATTATAGGAACTTTTCTCAGATGATCTTACAAAGACATTACTCATTTATACATTGCTAAATCTAGTGGGATTTTATTGGTTTTCTTCACTTATCAAATACCTGAGACTATATAGCACAGAGTAGACTCCTGGCAGTGGTTTGTTAAATACAGGAATGCATGCAAGTATGAATGTGTTTATCATTTTAGTTACCATGGTCACTATCACAGTTCAACCTCAATCCCATTTCAATATTGTGCATGGTTTACCATACCTCTGTCACTTTGTAAATAGAGATTAAGAATTTAGTTCAGGAGGGTCCAACCTGCTGCCCATGGACTGCATTCTGATTTTAGGAGGACTTTTTGCTTACATATGGTGTTGGATATCACAAAAAGTATGCATGGACCTTTTCTTTGCTGATCAACTTTGTTTAGTGTTTGTTTATTTAATGTGTAACCGAAGATAACTCTTCTTCCAGTATATGGGAGAGAAAATAAAATGTTGAATACCCTTCAATTTGAATTAGTCAAATGACACGTAGTATATTATATAGGTAGAGTTAAACAGAGTACTGAAGGAATACACACACATTCATACATACATATACATGTATGTTATAAAAGATGGAAACATCATATTGTTCAAATTTTATGAAATCATACATTCACTATCAGAAATATTGATTAATTCTTCAGTTCACTTTATAAGTGAAGTTTTCCTGACTTACATAATATAAATACTTGGCTTAGGTTTTTTGCTAAAGAGTGACTTAGCATTAGAAAAGTAAATGGAAGAGAAGTGTTAAACAAATTTTCTGTTTCATTTTTCAAAAGTTAGTTTAAATATTCTCATAAAGAACATTAGACCCCTGATAAAATCTAATATATTTTCTCAGTTTCATCTCTAGATACTGAAAAAGGACCCAAGCCATGTACAGATCGTAATTGTGAAGCTTCTAGCAGATTAACTAAGGTATGTTATGGGAGACTGGAACAAAGAAAAAAAAAAGTTGAATGAAAATTACTTGTAAGCTTCTTAGCTATTTATAAAATATAATGAATCCCTGCTTTTAGGGAATTCAAAAATAAACATAAAATTCTACCCAATAATAAATTATTATTTATTACAAATAATAAAAATTAATAGAAATATCTTTATAAAATGCTTTCAAATTTGGCAATTTATAATTCATTATATAAAGAAGAATGATTTTTCAATTTATTTTGTATTATTTGCTATTGCTAATTAGTTTATAATTATTGTCCATATTAATATATTATCCATGTTACTATTATCCATTCTATGTAATAAGCATACTTGAATTCTAATGTTTATTAACCATTTTCATATTGCTTCATACCCAGTATCCTCTTGTCTATGTTTAAGATGAAAATTACACTATAATTTCCAGAAGCAATTTCATTTAGTTTTCTTTTTTACATACCAATGTTTTTGTTACATGGATAGCTTTTTTAATGCTTAGGTCAGGGCTGTTAGAATACTCATCACACAGTTAGTGTTCATTTTACATGGCAGGTAGGATTTTGCCTTTCTCCCTGTCCTCCCTGTATGATTTTCACTGACTTTTATATTCCTTGGTGCACATGTGTACTCATTCATTTCAATTTAATAGTGAATACATGTGGTGGTTGTTCTTAATGTTTAAGGTTGCTTTGGCACTTTGGGGCCTTTTTTGGTTCTAAATGAAGCATAGGATTATTTTTTTCTAGTTCTGAGAAATATAGTGTTACTCTGGGAAGTGCATTACATCTATAAATTACTTTGCGCAGTCTAGACATTTTAAGAATGTTGATTCTACCAGACTATGAGCATAGGTGTTTTTCATTTGTGCCATTTGTGATTTCTTTCATCATTTTTTTCTAATTCTTGTAGAGATCTTTCACCTTCTTGGTTAAGTATATTCCTAGGTCTTTTATGTCCATTCTAGTTATTGTGTGTGGTATGGAGTCTTTGATTTGTATCCATGGCTGATGTTTAATATTTCTGTGGTATCAGTTGTAATGTCGCCCTTTACTTTTCTGATTAATTTGTGCCCTTTCTCTTCTGTTTTTGGTTAACTTAGCAAGAGATCATTTAGTTTTGTTTGTCTTTTTATAGAATCCACTTTTTGATGATCGTCTGTATTACTTTTTGTTTTCCATTCATTTCTCTCTGTTCTAATCTTTGGTATTTGTTCTGCTGGCATTGTGTTTGGTTTGTTCTTCCTTTTCTAGTTCTTTGAGAGGTGGCATTAGGTTGTTGATAGTAGATCTTTCTATCTTTTTGATGTAGATATTTAAGTCTACGAATGTTCCCCTGAGGAATGCTTTTATGGACTCTCATAGATTTTGATATCTTATGTCCCCTTTGTTGTTCAGTTCAAAGAATCTTTTGATTTCCATCTCAATTTCATTCTTGACACCAGTAGTTGTTTAGCAGCAGGTTGTTTAATTGCCAGTACTTTGTATAAATTTTGTTGTTTCTTTGGAATTGTTTTCTAGTTTTATCACTGCAGTCTAATAAGTAATGGTATGAATTGGATGTTTTAAAACTCATTGAGACCTGTTTTGTGGCCAAAGATATAATTGCACCTTGGAGAACATCTCATGAGAAGAATGTATATTCACTTTTGGGGGGGTTGAATTTTGTATAAATGTTTTTTAAGTCCATTTGTAGTGGTAGAGTCCCATTTCAATCTTTAATTTTATTTATTTATTTATTTATTTATTTATTTATTTATTTATTTATTTTAGAGACATAGTCTTACTTTGTCGCCCTCAGTAGAGTGCTGTGGCATCACAGAGCTCACAGCAACCTCCACCTCTTGGGCTTTGGTGGTTTCTTGCCTCAGCCTCCCAAGTAGCTAGGACTACAGGTGCCCACCACAACACCCGGCTGTTTTTTGTTGCAATTTGGCTGGGGCCAGGTTTGAACCCACCACCCTCAGTATATTGAATTTACACTTCAAACACCTACCCAGTGTCCTGGTTATTTGAATACTACTGTTTATCTCTTTGCTTAGCTCTAGTAGAATTTCCTTTATGAATCTAGAAGCTCCTGGTTTATGTACATATATATTTAGGATTGTTATGTCTTTTTGTTGAATCACTCTCTTTACCACTATATAATGACCAGTTTGTCTTTCTCTGCCATGGTTGATTTATTGTCTGTTTTACCAGATACTAGTATAGCTATACCTTCTTTCTCTTGGTTTCTATTTCTATGGAATATTTTTTCTGTCCCTTCACTTCGAGTCTGTGCAAATTCTTGTGGGTTAGATATGTTTCCTGAATTCACCAGATACTTTGGTTTGGCTTTTTATTCATTCACTCAGCCTATCTCTTTTTGGTTGGACATTCAGATTGTTTACCATGTTAGTGTTGATATGTAGCAATGGTACCTTATTGCTTTTTTTCCCAACTTGTGGTTATATTTTTTATAAGAGTGATGAGTTTTAGTTTGGGGGTGATTTTACACTGATAAATGTCTATTGTGCTGATCCATGTATAATGTTATTCTAAGTATTTCCTGTAGGATGAGTAATGTCAGATTCCTTTGTGTAACTTAGTTTTGCAGGATACAAGAGTCTTAGGAAGTTTTTCTGTTTCAGAAGACAGAAGATGGAGCACTCTATTCTTGCTTGTAAGGTCTCTACTGAGAAGTCTGCCATTAGTCTGACAGGTTTTCTTTGCACTTCATTTGTCTGCTTATAGAATTTTCTCCTTCATTTTGAATTTTGCCGAGTTGACATATCTTGGAGATATCCTATTTGCTGTGCATCTTCTGGGTGCTTTATGATCATCTTGCTTTTGGATGTCTGAATTTCCTGCAATATTAGAGAGGTTTTCTCTTATAATTCCTGAAAAAATATTTTTCATGCTTTTAGTTTTTTCTGCTCCCTCAAAGAGCCTTTAATTTATATGTCAGTTCATTTCTCACAGTCTCAGATTTCTTTGAGTGATTGTTTGGTTGTCTTTCTTCTGTGTTCTGCATCTTTGAATGATTGTGCTATTTTAAGAGCCTGTCTCCAGGCTCTGAGATTTTTTCTTCTGCATGATTTAGAGTATTGGTGAAGCTTTCTGCTGTTTTGAAATTCCCTAATTGACTCTTCATTTCTTTAAGTTCTATTATATCCTCACTTTTGTTGTCTAGATTTTAGTGATTTTTCTTTTTTTTTATTTCTTTAAATTGTGTTGGGGGGCTTCTTTTTGTTAGTTTTTACTTTTTCTTCATTTTCATTCATCCTAATTGCCATCCATGTTCTTAATTAAATTTCCTACATTTTGAAGTTTCTTTGTGGTTTACATCCACTCCTGTTTCATTGTGATCCTTTGTGGGTGTTGAGCTCTTTTCTTTTTTCATGTTACCAGAGTTCTGTTGCTGGTTTCTTCTTATATGAATCCCTTTCTCTCAACTCAGTGCTGATAAGTCTGCAGGGCACTTGTTCTCCTTTGTTTGGAACTCTCCTACTTAGAAGAAAGGGAGGTCCTTAGATGGTATTTTTGTGCCCTACTCAGGAACATTGACCCAACAAGAGAGGGTTAGGTGCACTGACAGACTATGATGCAGTTGTTCTGCTTTATTACATTCCTCTGTGATTGCCTTAGTTCAGTGTGGTGCTGGATGAACTTTGTTTGAGGTGGTGAGTTGTTCCCGAGATCATCATTGGAAGCTTGAGTTGGAAGTTGGGTAAGACCTTCTCAACCTAGACTAGCATTGTGGAGATTCATTGCTTGGGGGCTCTTTGAAGAGGTAACAGTGGCAGCTGGGTGAGCCTGTCTTGGCATTCATTTGTCATGGGTATCTGGGCTGTGGATGCTTGTTAAAATCAGGTCCATAATGACAGCTCAAGGCTAAAGGTAACCTAGTGGGGTCTTGGATCTTGGGCTCAGTGGAAACAGAAGAGGCTTGTTGGTGGAATCTTAGGGTCCACACACAGTACTGGAGAATCTTTGCTACAGAGTTGTGGGCCACACAGGATCACTGGAGTCACATAGGTAGAGTTTCAAGGCCCAAGGATAGTACTAGATCCTCTGGCGAGAGCTAAAGTTCCTGCAGTCATGACTGAGCCTTGAGGGTTGATCTATGGATCAAGCCCAAGAGGATACTCAGAGCCAGAGGTGTGGCATGGCAGCAGGGAAGGACCTGGATGGATGGTCCATGAGGTGGGTCAGTGGTACTTGAGGTATTTCCTTTGCTCAGATCCCACATTGAGGGAGAAGGGTACCTAGCTTCCAGTCGCAGTACATGACCTAGGGAGTGTCTTCTCTGCTTGCTGTTTACCTGGCCACGTTGGAGTGATGCATAGGTGGCTGCTTCATAGCTGAGCTCAATGCAGACTGTGTGCCCTGTACCTGAAAGCTCAGAATGGTATCACTTTCAGTAACCCAGGATCCAGTAACCACCATCCCTGCTGCCTCTGTTCTCCAGTACAGTGTCTATGCATGGACTCTAAGCAACTCTTCTATCAATCCAGTGTTTGCAGTGATGGTGAGGGTCCTCTCACTGCTCAGCCTATAGTGTCCATGGCATGAGCAGGAAGCCCCAGGGCTCTCCTCTTGTCCTTTTTCACATGTGGATGCCTCTTGAAGGTTTCTTTCTATCTTGAATGGATTGCTCAGTCACCTTTTCCTTCTCTCTGAATGTCTCCTGTCACTCCTCTGGTGTTTTACAATGCTTTTTTTCCAAGAAGAGTCATTTGTAAATAGGCATACACCTTCGACTTTCATTCCTGTCTTTGGGAAAGGTAAGTGAGGGCTGCTTCAAGTCTATAATTATGCCCCTCTCCTTTTTTGAGCGGGAGTACTCTTTTTTCTGAGACAGGGTTTTGCTCTGTTGCCCAGGCTGGAGTACAGTGGTGGGATCCATAGTTTGCTGCAGCCTCAAGCTCCTGGGCACAAGCAGTACATCTGCCTCAGCCTCCTCAATTGAGGAGCTTAGACTACAGATGTGCGCCACTACACTTGGCTAATTTTTCTCGATTTTTGTAGAGATCGGATCTTGCCATGTGGCATAGGCTGGTTTTAAGCTCCTGGTCTCAAGACATCCTTTGGCCTCCACCTCTCAAAATACTGGGGTTACAGACATGAACCACTGTGCCCAGCCCACTATTTTAAACATACTCTTCCTGCTCAATAAATTTATGGCAATATTTTCTTCTGTGTAATTATACTTCATTGACTGTACACCCATCGCAAAAAATAATATTTTGTTTGGAATATAAAGTAATTTACAGTAGATGGTTGTAAAATTTTCTACTAAATATGTAAGTATTTTATACTGAGATCAGTGTTCAATTGCCTAGTAAATTTACAGGTGAATTATGTCTTAATTTATACACAGTAAGCCTCCTGAAATATAGTTTAGGTCATCAACCTATACATACATTAGGTCATAGTTCCATTTAAAATTTCCTTAGGAGTTGCCTCTTCTCCTTGGGATAGAATTTTTTTCTTTGTTCTTCAAATAAGATTTTAAATTCTTTAGATAGTATTTCTTTGGAGAACCAATAGAAATAATTTTATTTTTCTTCTTTCATTTCTTAGTCTATAAGTAATAAGTACTGCGTTAATTGTTACATGATTAACATGTCTTTTACCTCTCACTAGTCTTAAACTTTTTATATAGTCACAAAACCTGAACTAGAATAATTTGTTTAGTATGAGGTGGAGATATGAGGGCTGTCTGGAAGATATCCAGCCATGTATGTCTTTTTTTTTTCATATCATATGGATAGATGCTTTCCAGACAGCCCTCATATGTGTTCAAGCCTATGTGTTCTGACCCATTTTCTTATTTTAGCTAAAAATAATCTTATGATATTCATTTCTGGAATTCCTGTGTCAATTTTGATAGAAAATCAACTTTATGCTATAAATGGAAATACACAAATACAATATCTCTGAACCATCAAACTTTGAGTAAAATAGGTCTATGATTTTATTAAATCCCTTTATTCCTTTGGAATATTATCTGATTATTTGAATACCTCCACAAAACATTTTGTCCTGTGATGACTTATATCTTTTAGAAACTTTTTAAAAAACCAATATGTTTACATTTGAATTGTTATAACCAAGTAAAGATTAACAACTGGTGCTTTTCTGACTTGATTATAATGTAAGAACCGCATACTGGCATATACCTGGTTTAATAATAAAATGAATTCAGAATTTCCAGGCACTGGTATTTTCACAAAAGTATGTTGCATCCTTCATTTACAAATTTGAAAAATTACTTAACATACATATTTGCCTTATTGTTGCTTCAGTCATCTTTCACCTTTAGGATCTTTATATGTTGTATTAGCTTCCTATATATTAGCAAACAGAGTACTTTGATTTTAGTAAGATTTACGCAATGGAAATCATCCCCACAGTATAGTAAGACTGAATTTACTTTGGTGTGTTTGGCCATATTTAGCCTTTCAAAGATTTGATCCAAATCTATGACATTTCTTCTTGCGTGCACCGTTCTCTTTCTAACTGTTCTTTTGCTGACCGCTTTCTCATTCTTTATGCTTGTGTCACACTCTCTTCACCACTGTATCTGTATCGCAAATCTAATTTCAGTAGTGTAAGTACTTTATCTTGGTTCTTCGTTAAGATTGTTCTGAATATTTTTAGGTCCTTTTCATTTCCAACAGATTTTAAAAATAGCATGTCACTTTTCGCATAAAGGCTTGCTTGAGTTGGAATTGGAGTTGCCTTGAATCTATAGGTCAATTTTGTGAGAAGTAACATTTTAAGAGTATTAAGTTTTCAATTTTTTTCCAATATAAAAGTATAATATGTCATTGGATAAATTTATTCCTAAGATTTTTTGGTGGGGCTTTTGGTGATGTCTTAAATGGAATGTTAAAACATTCACTTGCCAGTTGTTTCAATTTTCAGTAGATATTTGCATGCTAACTTTGTATTCTGCCACCTTATTGAACTTAATAGTTAATTATCATGGTTTTTAAGAATAAATAATACTCAGGATTTTTAATACTCGGGTAAACTATCATACCATCTGTGAACTGATATTTATTTTTTAATATGATCTTGTTAGAGCTGTCTGTAATCTATAGACCAATGCTGAATAGATGTGTTAAGAGTAGGCTTCTGTTTCTCACTACTGACCTTAGCAAGGAAGCATTTTGTCTTTCACTATCAAGTATGAGCTACCCTCAGATTTTCATAGATACTTTTTATCAACATGAGGAAGTTCTTTTCTATTCCTAGTTGATTGGAAGATTATTTTAAAAATAGGTGTTAAATATTGTCAAATAATTTTGTCAGATTTTTTCTAAATAAAAATCTGTACTATATTTGTTGATGTTTTATTAGGGATTTCTGTGTATATGTTTATATATCTTATTTGAAGTTCTATCATCTGCTAAAAAGGTAACATTAAAATCTCCTTTTTTTGATAATGTTTTACTCATGTTTTGATATTTAGGTTATACTGGCCTTGTTAAATAAGTTGGTAGAAGTTTCCCTATCTTATGTTTTCTCAAGATGCTTTTAATGTTTAGTTTATTTTCCTTTAAATCTTTGATATACTTCACCAGTGTAAGCATTGGTAGTATTGTTTGTTTGTGGGTAGATTTTCAATAACAAATAATATTTTTGAATAGTTGTAGGAATATTTGGATTTTCAGTTTGTTCAATTTTGGTAAGTTGTACTTCTCAAAAAACTCATACATTATATCAAAATTGTCAGATTTTTCTGGTCTAGAATTCTTTCTAATATTATCCTGGTAGGTGCAAGATTTGTAGTGGTTAATCTGTCTTTTTTGATATGCTGAGTGGTGTATGTTTTATCTCTGTTTTTCAAAATGTGTTATATTTTTCCTCTTTCTTTTTTGATTCTTAACTTATTTAGGTAGTAGGTTGTTTAACTTTCAGATATTTCGGATTTTTATTGATATCTTATTATTTCTAGTTTAATTATATTTTGGCCAAAGATAGTCTATGTATTTTCATCTTTTCTAAATTTATTCACTGTGATAACTAATTTTGTGAAATATGTTATGTACCTTAAAAAAATAAATATTCTATTGATGCTGGGCATAGTGTTTTTAATTTAGGAAAAGTGTTATTCATCTTCTCTCTGTCATCTTAAAAGGTCTGAATTACAAGTATTGTAGACTTTTGTAGGACACTTGGTGTCTGTCACAGTCATGTAACTCTGGGATGTAATGTGGTAGCAGCAGAGACAGTGTGTAAATGAATGTGTAGGATTGTGCTCTCATAAAACTTTATTTACAAAACAGGTGTCTGGCTAATCAGCTGTAGTTTTTCAGTCCCTGCTCTAATGTTTCTACTTTTTTTTGGTCTAGAATTTTATCAGCTGTTAAAAAAGTAAGGTTAAAATATTCAACTATGATTATGGAATTATTTCTTGCTTTTTAATTTTTAAAAAAATTTTACTACATGACTTTTGAAGTTTAATTTCTAGGGACATACCCATGCATAATTCTTATGTCTTCCTATGGTTGATTCTTTTATATTTAGATAAAATCTCCTTTTTCTCATTTTCTCAACATTTATCTGAAATTAATATTGTTTCTGTGGTTTTCTTAGGCTTTACATATCCTATTTGCAGAGGATATATGTTTCATCTACTTAGTTTCAATTTGTCTATGTCTTTATATTTAAAATGTATGTCTCTTGTAGATAGAAAATAGTTTGGATTTTTTTTCCTGAATAAAAACCTCTAGTTGGAGTAGTCTGTTAACATTTGATGTCATTGTTGATATGCTTGAATTTGGGCCAGCTGTTTTCTTTCTTTCTTTTTTTTTCTGTCTTGTTATTCTCTTCTTCTTTTCATCTTTTTTTACATTCTTTGAAAGTATTTTTAGAATTTCATGTTAAATTTCATATTATCATTATAGCTATACCTTCTTTGCATTATTTTAGTGATTCCTCTAGGTATTATGATATACATCCTTTATTTTTCACAATTTAAGTTCATATTATACTCCTTCCTATGAAATTCAGAAACATTGCAGTGTTACAGGTTCATTTAAACCCTTCTCACCTTCTGAACAGTAGGCATCATATGTATTATCCACATGTAAATTACAAAATATAATCATAAGGATTTGCTTTAAAGTGTCATATGTTTCAAAGGCATCAAAAAAGAGTCTTTTATATTTACTAATATATTTATCTTTTTATATGCTTTTTATTCCTTTTGAAGATCAGAATTTCTATCTGACATCATTTCTTTCCCTCAAGACTGAAAAAATCTTGTGTAGCATTTCTTGTAGTTATGACCTGCAAAAGAATATTTTTGTTTTCTTTTTTCTAGGAATTGTTTATCCTCTTCTACTCATGAAAAATGTTTTCTTGGTTAGAGAATTCCTATCTGACAGTTTTTTAATTCCAAAGTTTGAAATACTTTGTTTTACTGTCTTCTGGCTTCTTAACTACTTTTTATAAGAAGTCCATTATTCTCAAATTGTTATTTCTCTGTATTTTATATTATTTTTTCTCTATTTGCTTTCAATAATTTTTTCTTTACCTTTTTATTCACCCCAGCAATTTAACTGTGATGTACCTTGCTTTGGCCTTTGTGTGTGTTCTGTTTGAGTTTGGCTTGTAGATATTGAATTTATCATTTCATGTTTTTCATTATCTTTGAAAAAATTGCAGGCATGATTTTTATCCTATTTTTTGTTCACTTCCACACTCTCTCTTCTGTATCCTCTTTCTTATTTGTCAAATTCATGTGTGGCTTTAACTTCTCTCAGCATGCTGGCTAATTTCTGAGATAGAGCCTTACATTGAGGGAGAGAGCCTAAGGAGATAGAGTATTCCAGGATGCTAAAGCGTAATGTGTAATGCTTTCTTCTGACCTATCTTTAGGAGTGATCTAATACCACATCTCCTTCATTCTTTTGGTCAAAGTAGCCAGAGAACTCCCTGATTCGAAGAGATGGGATGTAAACCCCATTATTCTGAGATGTATACCATAGAATTTGTGGTCATGTCTCTTTTTTGGGGGGCGGGTGGGGAGACAGAGCCTCAAGCTATCACCCTGGGTAGAGTTCTGTGGCATCACAGCTCACAGCAACCTCCAACTTCTGGGCTCAAGCAATTCTCTTGCCTCCACCTCCCAAGTAGCTGGGACTACAGACACCCACCACAATGCCCAGCTATTTTTTGTTGCAGCCATCATTGTTGTTTGGTGGCCCAGGCTGGATTCATACCTGCCAGCTCAGGTATATGTGGCTGGTGCCTTAGCTGCTTGAGCCACAGGTGCCGAGCCATTTTTTTTTTTTTTTAATTTTGGGGATTCATTGAGGGTACATAGCAGCAGGTTACATTAATTGCTTTTGTTAGATAAGGACCCTCTTATATTTGTGTCTTGTCCCTAAAAGGTGTACCACATCCCTTGACCCCCGCTTCCCTTTCTCAGCTCTTCCCCCCCCCCACCACCACCCCACACCCCGCGGTGTCCTAGGACCTTAATTGACCTCATATCAGAATTGAGTACATAGGATTCTTATTTTTCCATTCTTTTGATGCTTTACTAAGAATAATGTGTTCCACATTCATCCAGGTTAATACAAAGGATGTGAAGTCTCCATCTTTTTTAGTGGCTGAGTAGTATTCCATGGTATACATATACCATACCTGTTAATCCATTCTTGAGTTGGTGGGTAAGACTATTTTCACATTTTGGCAATTGTAAATTGAGCTGTGATAAATAGTCTGCTACAAATGTCCTTGTGATAACAGGATTTTTTTTTCCTGGGGAGATGCCCAGCAATGGTACTGCAGGATGAAATGGGAGGTCTAGTTTGAGTTCTTTAAGGGTTCTCCACACTGCCTTCTAAAAAGGTGGTATTAGTTTGCAGTCCCACCAGCAGTGTTAAAGTGTTCCCTTCTCTCCACATCCATGCTAGCATCTGCAGTTTTGAGACTTTGTGATAAGGCCCAATCTCACTGAGGTTAGATGATATTTCAGGGTGGTTTTGATTTGCATTTCTCTAATTATTAGGGATGCTGAGTGGGGTGTCAGCCTACCAGACTTTAGGCTGTACTACAAGGCCATAGTGATCAAAACAGCATGGTATTGGCACAAAAATAGAGACATACATATTTGGAACAGAATAGAAAACCAGGAGATGAACTAAAAATACTACAACCACCTAATCTTTGATAAACTAAACAAGATCATACACTGGGGGGAAAAAACCCTATTTAATAAATGGTGCTGGGAGAACTGGATATCCATATGTAAAAGACTGAAACTGGACCCACAAATACTCCACTCACAAAAATTGACTCAAGATGGATAAAAGACCTAAATCTAAGATACAAAACAATTAAAATCCTCAAAGAAAGTGTGGGTAAACACTGAAGCTATCAGCCTGAGGAAGAACTTTATGAGAAAGACTCTGATGGCAATTGCAACAACAGCAAAAATAAACAAGTGAGACTTAATGAAACTGCAAAGCCTCTGTACAGCAAAGGCGACAACAACCAAAGCAAACAGGCAAACTACACATTGGGAGAGGATATTTGCATATTTTGACTCAGACAAAATCTTGATAACTAGGATCTACGGAGAACTCAAATTAATAAACATAAAAAAAAGCAAACAATCCCTTAGATCACTGGGCAAGAGAGATGAATAGAACCTTCTCTAAAGAAGACAGACAAATGGCTAATAAACAAAGGCTGTTTTAAGACTTCCAAAAGAACGATTATAAAGGAATACTTACAGTACTTACACATCTGCCATTTCAAAATTTTTAAATTAAAAAGTATAGAGGTAATTTTATTTATTTGTTTTTCTTATTAAATCATAGCTGTGTACATTAATGCAATCATGGGGTATAATGTGCTGGTTTTATATATAATTTGATATATTTTCATCAAACTGGTTGACATAGCCTTCACAGCATTTTCTTAGTTTAATATATAGTTAGAAGAATAATACAAAGCAATTTCTTGTACATTTTTAAGACTTATGCTACAGTATCACTAGGGATATTGCTATTGACACAATTCACTGCTCCTGTTTAGCTTTGCTCAGTTAACTTGTATTAATTTGTGAGCATCAAGTTCTATACATTTTCATCACTTTTTTAGAGTCATGTATTCACTCTCCCAGTCAAGGTACAGAACAGCTCCAGCACCACAGTGACTCCTTGTGTTGTTCGTTCACGATCACATCTCCCTCCCTCTGACTGCTACTCTTTTCTCTAATACCTTATTCAGTGTTCTGTCCTGCGTTTCTAATGTCACATCATTTTAAAAGTGTTTTCTGAAAGGAATCCGCGTATATAACCTGTGACGTTAGCTTCTTTTACCTGGCACAATTTTTTAGAGATTCATCCAAGATTGGAAATATATTAGTGGTTTGCTCCATGTATTTTATGCAGTAGTATTCCATGGTTGTGCATGTGTCACTGTTTATTTAACCATTACCCTTTTGAAGGACATCTGGCTTGATCCCAATTTTTGACGGTTATAATTAAAGCTTCAGTAAACTTTTATGCACCGGTTTTCCTGTAAAATGAACATTTGGGGACATTAATTCTGGGTCACATTATATTTACTTTATAATACCATCAGCAATATGCGAGTAATTCAGTCTCTCCACATCTTTATTGCCATTTGGTGGTGTGTTACCATTATTTATGTTAGCTATTCTAATAGTAGTGTAGCATTTCCCCATTATATTTTAATTTGCATTTCTTTAGTTAACCATCTTTTCAAATGCTTATTATTATTACCTGTAAATTTTCTTTGGTGAAATGGTTTTTGTTCATTTTCTAATATATTATTATTTACATTTTCTAATTGTATTATATTGATCTTAGAACACTCTTCATATATTCTAGATAACAAATATGTCCTTTTACAAATATGTTATTTGTAAATATTTTCTCCTAAACTGTAGTTATCTCTTCCTTATCTTTAGATGGGTTTTCATTGAGAAAATAGTTTTAATTTTTATGTGATGGAGAGTGTGGATTTTCCCTTTTTTTATTGATTGTGCTTTTGGTGTCAAATCTAAGAACTTTTGGCATAGTGCTACATCTTAAAGATTTGGCCCATGTGTTTTAAGTTTTACATTTCCCATGAAAAACTATGATCATTTTTGAGTTACCATATTTCGCTATGTATGATGCATACTTTTTTGCCTAAATTTTTGAGGGAAAAAGGATATATTTTATATGTGGGTAGTACTAATTACATATCCATATAAATTTTTAATTCTTATACTTACGCTTATGTATTAATGATAGAACTCTAGAAAGAAATAGCAATATCCTTATGTAAAATAAAATCCTGGAATACGGTAATCATACCCCTCCCACACTTTTCTCCCTCCCACCCCATACCACTCCATACCCTTTTCCCAGCCACCCCCCCCCCGGCCCCGCCCCCCCCCCCCCCGTGCCCCCCCCCGGGGGGGTAACCGTGTTCCCCACCCCGCGTGGTTAGGTTTTTGGTTGGGGGGGGTTCGGGGGGGTAGAGGTATGATTACCGTATTCCAGGATTTTATTTTACATAAGGATAT
>CAUYTI010102749.1:0-61548 GCA_963575145.1 Galago senegalensis
CCATTCTCTTTTTTTTTTTTTTTTGAAACAGAGCCTCAACCTGTCCCCCTGGGTAGAATGCTGTGGCATCACAGCTCACAGCAACCTCCAACTCCTGGGCTCAAGCGAGTCTCCTGCCTCAGCCTCCCAAGTAGCTGGGACTACAGGTGACGGCCACAACACTGGTTATTTTTTTGTTTGCAGTTGTCATTGTTGTTTTGGCCGGCCTGGACTGGATTCAAACCCACCACCATAGGTGTATGTGGCTGGCGCCTTAGCCATTTGAGCCACAGGCACTGAGCCAAAACTTAATTAAATTAATATGTATCAATATAAATTTACATTCTTCCCATGTGGGTATTACCTGATACACTGAACTAAAGATCTTTTTCCCAAATATTAGGTTTTAGTAGATGGATGTCAGGTGAAATAGCTTTTTATACCCCATCAGATCTGTAGTAAGCAGATGAAAGGTCTTTTGAGATTGATTTAACTTGAAAAGGAAGAATTTTCAGTTTTTCTAGTGAATTTTAGTGAGTGTCCAAAGACGAATAAGATATACTCTAAGTGCATTGGATAAGCATGCCAGGGGAGTCATGCTTCATACCTTAAACACTGAAAAAGAGGCAAGTTAATTTTTTGCATCTTCTAATCCTATAATTCCATTTCCTTGATAAATAGGTCAAATAAAGATGAAGTTGTACATGGCATGTTTAAATAGCTCTACTCAATTAAATTCCTCACAGTTTAAACATATTTAACCTTAACATGGTGAGAACGTCATATTTCTATGTTGTTTTAGAAAACCATTCACTTAACTTTAAAATGCTAAGAATTTTCAGAAGTCCTTTCACTGTAGACTGGCTTCTGAATTAAAAGATTATAAGGTCAACTCTTCAATATAATTTTATCCCTTTGAAAATTCAGGTTATGTTAATTTTTCCTTATTAATATAATTTGTGTCCAAGTGACATTTTTTAGCAACGTAATTTATGTGATTTAATGATTCCTTTTAGATTCTGCTATAAACTCTTAGTAGAAAGAGAAACCATTTACTCTTGGATGTGCCTTGAATATGCTTTACTGAAAGTATAACAGAGACACCCAGAACTATAAAATAACTGCTCAGTCTCCCTGTATTGAGCTGGCTCAATACATACAGTGAATATAAAAGAAATGGAAGCTTTAAATAAAATCAACTAGTTCATCTGGGAAAATTGCCTTCAGGAATTGATCATATTAAGGATTAGACACCCAAAGCAATATCTCATCGTCATGACTCCAGTAGCAATGGTTTCATCAAATCCCCATCTATCTATTTTAAAAATTGTTTAATTGTCTTGCACTAATATTGGGAATTGTGGTAACTTGGATTATTTACAAAGTAAACCTTGAGGCAGTAACCTTTTGAGATAATAATTTATTAGGGAAGCCAATCTCAGCTCGCAGGAGTTGGAAATAAGAGTAGTGGATCAAGGGAAGTATAGAGAAAATATGAGGATATATTGTTGAAATTAAGTATGACTTCTGGATCCCCTAAATTGTATCTTAAAACACTTGCTGAGAAAAGAAACAAATAAATTGTTTGTTATTAGTTTCCCTCGCCATGGGTCTAAAATATTCCTCACTTGAGAAGAGAGATTATTGCATTCATAAGAAAGACATGGACTAGATATGATAGATATTCCCATGGCCTGGACAGAGGTCAGATAATGTTAGGTTCAGCTTAGTCATATTGGTCGAACCTCAGGAGACAGGTCAGGATGAGCACATGCAATGTACACCCAGCACCTGATTCAGAGGAAAAATTAATTGTGAATTATTATGAAATTAATAGGGACTATGACATGTTTACTATTTATTTTCCTTCTGAGTAATGCTCAAGGAACAGCCAATCTGTGAATAATGTGACTTGAGAGAACTCTATGCTTATTTCTATCTCAAAATGGCTCCTTCGCCAGCTCAAAATTACTGTGAGAATATTGTATCAACTAGTCGGTCACCTAGAATCTGAAATGGAAAAGATACATAGCCACTTTATGGTGAGCTCACATAGCACCTTAATCAAAGTAGAGGACTTGGTAGTGGGAGATAAAGGAAATCACAGGAAAACAGTGAGGGTCCAAGAATCCCTGAGGCCTGGCTCCCAGACTGCTTCCTCAGGACACCCCAGTCCAGGGCATTCCATCCTTGGACTAAGAATAGCTAAGGCCTGTGTGAGGATCTTGCTTTCAGAACAAGCTGGGCAAACCTTTCTAGTGAGACTGGGCTTCTTTTATTTGTTTGCTGTTTCCAGATTTTTTGTTTTATTTTGTTTTTGAGACAGAATGTCACTTTGCCACCCTTGGTAGAGTGCTGTGGCATCTTTGCTCACAGCAACCTCAAACTCATGGGCTCAAGTGATTCTCTTGTTTCAGCATCCCAGGTAGCTGGGACTATAGGTGCCTGCCACAACACCTGGCTATTTTCTAGAGACAGGGTCACACTCTTGCTCAAGTTGTTCTCAGACTCATGACCTCAGGCAATCTACCCACCTCATTATCCCAAGTGATAGGATTACAGGTGTGAGCCACTGCACCTGGCTGTTTTCATATTTTTGTTTTGTTTTGTTAATAAATTGAGTCTTTTAAAATTTTGCATATTCAGACATTATTTTATTTTATTTTTAGAGCATGAAGACTTTTCTTTCTTTCAAACTTATTTTTTTATTTCAAAGTATTAGAGTACAAACATTTTAATTACATAATTTGCATTTGCACATTTTAATTTGATGTTATTAGAGTGTCCTTTACCCAGAATATGTGCATCGCACCCTAACTCTTCTCCCCCTCCCTCCTATTTTATTTGAATGAGTTTTAATTCCATATATACATATAACTGTTCACAAACAAGTTCCAAATTAGTACCAAGCACATGCAGTTTTTGTTTGCTTGTTCCTGAAATACTTCACTTAGAAGAATGGTCTCCAGTTTCATCTAGGTTGTTAGAAAAGATACTAGATCCTCAATTATTTAATGGCTGAATAATTCTCCATAGTGTACATATACCATATTTTATTAATTCACTCATAGATTGATGGGTACTTTGGGTTATTTTTACACTTCAATTCTAAATTGTGCTGTTATGAACATTCCAAGGCAAGTGCTTCTTTGTGTTTGTTTTTGTTTTTGTTAATTTGTTTTTAGCAGGCCGGGACCAGGTTGGAACCCACCAGCCCCAGTGCATGTGGCTGGCACACTAACCATTGTATTACAGGGCAGCCAGCCTTGTTTGTTTATTTGTTTGATAAAATGTCTTTTTTTCCTTTGTGTAAAAAGGAGGAAAAAATCTACTTTTAGTTTTTAAGATACATCCACAGTACTTTCCAAAGAGATGGTACTAGTTTGCACTCCCATCAGCAGTGTATGAGTGTACCTTTCTCTCCACATCCACACCAGCATTTGTTCCTTTGGGACTTCTGATATGAGTCATTCTCACTGGAGTGAGGTGATATCTCACTGTGGTTTTCATTTGCATTTCCTTGATGGTTAGAGAGGTTGGGTATTTTTCATGTGTTTTTTAGCCGTTAGACTATCTTCATTTGAAAAATTTCTGCTCATGTCTTATACCCACTTTTAAATGGGGTTGTTTGAGTTTTTGTTGCTGTATTGCTTGAGATCCTCGTAGATTCTAGTTTCAACCCTTTATCTTTGTATAGCATGCAACTATTGTCTCTCTACTCTATTGATAGTATCCTTGGCTATGCAGAAATTTTTTAATTTAATCAGGTTTCATTTGTTTACTTTTGTCGTTGCTGTAATTGCCTTTGGAGGTCTTGTTCATAATTTCCTTCTCTAGGCATTAACCTATAAGACTATTCCCAACGTTATCTTCTAGAATTGTTATAGAGTCAGATCTTAGATTTAAGCCTTTAATCCATTGTGGAATAACTATTGTGAGTTGTAAGAGGTTTGGATCCTGATTCAGTCTTTTTTTTTAAATTAAATCATAGCTATGTACATTAATGCGGTCATGGTGTACAGTGTGCTGGTTTTATATAAAATTTGAAATATTTTCATCAAACTGGTTAACATAGCCTTCATAGCATTTTCTTAGTTATTATGCTAAGACATTTGTATTCTACATTTAGGAAGATTCACATGTACCCTCGTAAGATGAACCATAGGGGTGGTCCCACCAATCGCCCTCCTTCTTCTCCAGTCTTTCTAGCACCATTTATTGAATGGGGACTTTTTTCCTCATTGTGTTTCATATGCTTTGGTCAAAGGTCAGATGGAAGAATGAGGATTGTTTCATCTCTGGGCTTTCAGTTACTTAGTGCAGGCAAGCATGGTTTTGTTCCATGAATATATTACAAGTGATGAAGTCTAAATTTTATGTGTTATAATCACCTGAATAATGTAATTTTTATCCATTAGGTAATTTTTCAACATTTCATCTTCTTCCTATCCTTCTGCTCTTCCAAGTCTCCAGTGTCTAGTATTTCACTCTCTTTGTACATGTGGACACATATTTACTTCACACTTCTAAATGAGAACGTGGCATTTGACTTTCTGCTTCTGAGCTATTTTACTTAATAGCCTCTAGTTCCATCCATGTTGACACAAAAGCCATGATTCCATTCTTTCTCAGGACTAAGTAGTATTCCATGGTGCATATTAATATAAACTACATTTTCTTTCTTTCTTTCTTTATTTATTTATTTTTAGAGACAGAGTTGCTTTCTGTCACCCTTGTTAGAGTTCCATGGCATCACAACTAACAGCAACCTCCAACCCCTGGGCTTAGGCGATTCCCTTGCTTCAGCCTCTGGGGCAGCAAGTACGTTTTATTTTTTAATTGGCAGTCATAATTTTACATACTAATGGGATACATGATGCTGTTTCAATACATATAATGAGTAGTGATCAGATCAGGTAATTAGCATATCCATCATAGCAAACATGTATCAATGTTTGCCACCTTTTGTATATATACACATACATTAATACAATATTATCATATTATTATGAAAAATTCCAGAGCACAGAAAAAATGATGAAATGCTTTCCATTTTGTTTAATAAATTTGAATTACACAACCAAATTCTAATAAAATTCATGCAGCAAAGGGCACTCCAGGTGATCAGAATATAGATGCAAATGTTGAAATAAAAATTATTAAATTTTTTCATTACTTTTCATATTTTAGAACTCTCCATATATTTTTCTTTATTTATTTATTTATTTATTTTTATTTTTTATTTTTTTTGCAGCTTTTGGTCAGGGTTGTGTTTGAACCCACCACCTTCGGTATATGGGGCTGGCGCCCTACTCCTTTGAGCCACAGGCATCACCCTATATTTTATAACTCATATCTTAGAACTAAACATTTTAGTAATTCTTGTGAGTTGTAAGAGGTTTTGATCCTGGTTCAGTCTTTATCTTTTTATAAATAAATATATAATACATTAAACACTGAAGAATTTCTTATAATTGACCATACATACATCACGTCTCCAATAAAATCTATGAAAGAACAGGTTTAATGGATATTTCTAGAAAAATGAAAATTGCCAAAAACTAGAAATGAATACTGTGTTTAATCAATCACTTATCAGTGTATCCTTCATGTAATTTTTATTCATTTATTTTGAACCAGAGTTTCACTCTGTTTACCTGGGTACAGTGTTGTGATGGCATCGTAGTTCACAGCAACTGCAAACTCTTGGGCTCAAGCACATCTCCTTACCTCATCCTCGAGAGTAGCTAGATCTACAGGTGCCAGACCCAGTGCTCTGCCATCAAGAGTCTCTTGCTCAGGCTGGTCTTCAATTCCTGAACTCAAGTGATACACCCTCCTCAACCTAGCAGAGTGGTAGAGTTATAAGCGTGAGCCCCTACTCCTGGCCTTCACGTAGAGTTTTTTGATGTATCACTTAAGGTCCAGCATTAAGTAAGCCCTCAGCATAGTCTTCTGGCATTAGCAAATAAATTAATAAAATAATAGATGAAGAATCAATAGTAAACATTAATACTTGCATAAGAGAATACATTTTTTTTCAAATTAAAGTTCTTTATCAAAAGCATTTTAAACAGTGTTTTTCTCAATTTTACAATCTAGCTCCTTCCCTAACTTCAGCTTTTGTTTTTATATGAAAGTATTTATACTTTCATTACGTCAATGTGTGTAATTATACAGGAAATGTAATATAATAAAGTAATTTACATAAATTAGATTTCCTATAGAACATAAAATATGAATTTCTATAAAATGGGATATCAATCCTGTATGATTTACTTAATAGAATTCTAAAAAAAATAATTCTAATGCAATTTGTGTAGATTCTAATTAGGGAAAAACATCTATGTTTTCACTCCTTTTTATATTTTTTGCTTTCCTTACATTTAAAAATAAGATTTTAATTTTCCAGTATTATACATGTACCAAAGTTAAAAATGTAGAGTGCATTCTAATGTGTATATTTGTGTTTAAAAATATTTTCCTAGCATATGTTTAGTTAGTTAGTTAGTTCATGATAAAATGACATAACATTAATCATTAAATATATCCTCAGGAATAATCCAAAATAATCCTGAAAAATAAAATAAATCCTGAAAATTTTGGTGCTGTGGGAAATTGTATGGTAGAAATTCTAATTAATTTCCCCGCCCACTGTTACTTTATACGAATACATTTTTTGCAAACTAAAATGCAAGCATTTAAGAAGCTATCCATTGAAACTTAAAAATGTCAGCCCTACAGTTTGTTTGTGCTATTCTGAGAGACCATGGATATTTTTGTTAAATGTGTTCCCTATGTTAAGGCACTGGATGTCAGGCTGTCCTGTCCTTATTAATCCATTCACATCAGCTGAAATAACTATTTTTAGTATTAATGTGGATCTTCATTAATTTTTAAAGATGTGCTTGTATTTTTATATAAGTAACCCAGGAAATATGCAATATTTTTGAGCTGTTATTTTTTTAATGAAATAGCACCTTATTTTTAATATAAATAATATTTCTGTTACTAAAGCGATCCTAAGGAATTTATTTTTAAACCCTAATTCAGGCACCTGTGTTTCACCAATTAACAATTATTTTCAGAGAATGTTAGCTCTTAGAAGAATCTATGCATCACTCACTGCAGTTATTATTATTGTTACAATAGCTGCTGAACAAACCCATTGAGTGTTTTAGTCTTTCTCCCAGCTACAAAAACCTGATTTTTATTAAATAATCTGAATTTATATAGTGATACTACGCTGAAAATTCAAAATGATACTTATAGGGCTTACCTTTAAAGAAAACAACATTCATCTAGTTTTGAATATGCACTACTATTATGAAAAGATAGTTCTAATATTAATGATCATTTTTATTATATCTATTTTTATTTTTTAATGATTGTCCTGTAATGATAACTTTCTATTCTCTGAGCACTGTGAAATGTGCATAATGTCTATGATTTCAATTGAAAATTCTCAATAAGCCTGAAAATTAGAAAGATACTATCATCTTAATATTATGGGTAAGGAAACTGCGTCTTAGAAATGTTGTGGGTCTTCTCCAGAGTCATAAATCTCCTCAGAGGCAAGGGAGGTCTGTAATTCTAGACTTCCTGACCTCAGGGTCCCTATGCTTTATTGATCATATTGCCTCAACTTCTGAAACGTCACTTTTGTCCTGACAAACTTGGTAAAATTTTTTATTCACAAATAACTATTTTGTCTAAATAAAAGTCTCAGACTTGCCTGAAGGGTGTCCCTGTGTGGAACTCTGAGCTTCCGGAACATCACTACGCAATATTGCACAATCCGAAGGGGAACATCATCTTAGCAGTTTTCATGTATCATCTATGAACGGAACCCAGAACTATCTGCTAGACATTTGATCTATCTCCTTTGGTATATTGTGCTAACTAGAGTCACTGAAAACCTTATGGTGATATGCCTTACAGTGACTAATGTATGCTATCACAAGAGAGTGAAAACTTAAGACCAAAAGGCAAGGCAGGATGCGGTCATACTAACTTCTAGTGAACAGTTAATACCCAAATGAAACAAGTTTTATGTATAATTATCACTTGGATTGATTAGTCTCCAATAGATTAGAATGAATTGCAGTCATCAAGTTGGAGCACTGTTAAAATAAACGGATGGGGTTATGCCATCTAACATTGACCTTAGCGTTGATGAGTAGAATTGGTTAGCATTACAAATGGCTTTCAGAGATTTTCTCTAATAAAGGGTCCTAATTCGTAGATCCCCACTGATTATGGCAATTAACTTAATATGCTTTGGTTTTCAAAGAATAGTTTGTCACAGTGAAATATAGCTTGACATTATTTTTATGTTTCAGTTACATTTAATTTTTCTTTAATATATATCTTAAAACAGTAATAATACATTTCAGCCTCTATTTTCCAAAATTTTATTATGAAAAGCATGGAAGGCACGGAAAATTTTTCATGTACATGCCACTTACACACTAACTTTAATATTGTGCAAAATTTGCTGTTTCTTTCCACCCTTCTGTTAATCAATCCTTACTTCTTTATTAGGATATCTTTTAAAGTAAACTATTGCCTCAGAATACTTCCTCCTAAATACTTCAATATGATCATATTTTTTTTTTCTGTGAAAATACTATTTAGTTGGCTTCAGCATTTCCAGGGAATGAAAACTAAAACAAGAAACTTAGATCGTTTTGCTGCCCTTATCTATTCATTCCTCCCAATTAATGCATCTGTGGTGCTGTCATGATTTGTAAGTAATAGGCTTGTACAAAGGAAATGACTGTTGTGGTTGCTGTCCATGCATAACATGTCTAAATTAAAAACACTCCTGTGAACTGGAGATGCTGTCACCTTCTCTGCAGCGGAGTGAGCAAATTTAATTCATAAATCCTTCAGCGGTGCAGCCTCAGACCTCTGTTCTGAGCACCCACATGCTCGTCATAGAAATCTTTTAATTACCTTCTTCCTCTGCAAGTGAGATGTTTATGGCAACAGACAGGCATGTACAGCAGGGGTCTGCGATGTCTTTGTGTGACCTCTGAGGCACTAACACAGCAGAAATAACTGCTGAGAATTTCAAACACTTCAGGTTTTGATCAAAAGAACTCCACTGGAGGCAGTTAAATAAAACATAACTGAACATGTTCAGCTGAAATTATTTCTGCCTAAAAGAAACTTCGGCTGAATTAATAAGATCATGCTTTCCTCTGGACTTTTGAGTTCTCATGTGGAGAAAACTGACTCTTGTTGTTTGGTTTTTTTTTTTATTGCCCCATTGAATTAGTATTCCAATTTGATGACTACAGCTTTAATTGCAGCTGAATTTTTGCCCTTTCATTTAGCAGTTTCTACTGATGCCTTAAAAAATGCTGTAACCCATTTATTCCTTGATCAAAAGTTTCTCAGCCCCTCATGTGCACAAATCAACGTGATAGTCACTATGGAGATAAAAATAAACTACCCTTAGGGATCTCACAGTTTTTAAAACAAACACACAAGCAGTGACTTATAAAATCCTCAGTTACAATATATCTTTGCAATAATCCACTGGTCATTATAAGCAGTCACAGTGCCTGTCTATGGAAACAGTTTTATTTTTTTCATCAGATAAATAATGACTTTTTAAAGTTGAAATTTATATTAGAGAACAATAAAATGTCTAATTCATTTTTCTCTTCCTTTCAGGGATTGTCCAATGCTTATAAAATACACATACACATACACACACATACATACACACATATGTAAAAGAAGCTTCCACTTACTAATGACATCCTTCTTTTGGTGGTAACTAAAGTACCAGATTCCTTTGGAGAATTGTTTCTTTTAGGGTCGAATCCTAGTTGGCTAAGTCATTAACGGTAATATATTCCCCTTACCAAAGTCATTGTTACAGTTATGGACAATTAAAATATTTGTTGGCTTTTGCAAAGGAGAAATGTTACATATTTTATGGGATGTGGCCAGATGTGACCTCCACTCTGCCCTTTGAGTACATTTTAAGTCCTGTATTGATAGGTAAAAGTATGGACATCTCATCCAAACAAAAATAAACAAAAAGCTTTCAACTGGTGGGGAAAGCCCCTGAAAACTTAGTTCAATATACAGTATATTTCCAATTTGAAAAGTCCTGAGAACTTTGAGACAGCTAATGTAGTGACCACTAAGGCTTTCTTCTCCACTGAGTTTCAAGGTGTATTATCTCTCCCAGAGTGCAGTTTCTACATCTCTGCAACCCATAATGTCCACTGACTTTGTACTTGATTCCAAATTTCCCAATAGTACATGAGTAATTATCCTTCACTTCTTTATTTTATTTTATTTATTTTTGAATATTTTCTTTTTAAGTATTATAGGTTCACCATACCTGTATGTATTTATAGGTTACATGTGATATTTTGATACAAGTATACTATATGTAATGATCACATCAGGGTAATTGCTATAACTATCATCTCAAACATTTATAAATTCTTTGTGTTAGGAACATTTTAAATTAACTCTTTGGTTATTTTAAAATAACAATAAATTTCCATATTCTTCTTAGCAAAGTATTTCAAGAATGGAAGAAAAAGTATCCAATGTACTCAGCCCTACTATGTAACTATAGCCCAAGAAGAAGGGGAAAGAGGAGAGGGAGGGGATGAGGGAGAATGGGTGAAGGGAGGGTAAGTGGTAGGACCAAACCTACAGTGCATTTTACAAGGGTACATGTTAAATTTACTAAATGTAGAATATAAATGTCTTAACACAATAACTAAGAAAATGTGGTGAAGGCTATGTTAACCAGTTTGATGAAAATATTTCAAATGGTATATAAAACCAGCACATCGTACCCCATGATTGCATTAATGTACACAGCTATGATTTAATAATAAAAAAAATCAGTAAATTATTGTTAACTAGTTATCCTATTGGGCCACTGAATGTTAGACCTTATTCATTCTAGCACCTGTATTTCTGGACCCTTAAATCAACCCTTTTGATGTCCCCTTCCCCACTACACTTTCCAGCTCCTAGTAACCATCATTCTACTTTCTATCTCCAATTTTTTTAACATTTTTAACTCAAACATATAAATTAGAAACCATGAAATTTGTCTTTCTCGACCTGACTTATTTCACTTAACACAATGCCCTCCCATTTCATCCATGTTGTTGTAAATAACAGATTTCATATTTCTGTGTGTAAATAATATTTCATTATGTATATGTACCACATTTTATTTATCCACTCATACACTGATGGACACTTAAGTTGATGCCATATCTTGTTTATTATGAATAGTGCTGCAATAAACATAGGGGTGCAGACATCTATTTGATCTACTGATTTATTCCTCACTTCTTTAATATTTGAGTCCAATAATCAGGCTAATATGAGGTAATTTAACTTCTCTCTTAGATCTAGGATGAAGATTTTTATCAAAGTCCAATAAGGCAGTCATTAGAGCACTATAGATTCCAAATCTTACATGGTAGGCTATAAAATTAATCTCATAAAAACTTTTATTGAGAGAAATAGTTTAGTCAAATGATCTAAATGACATAGCTGTAGCTTTTACTTGTATGTCTTAAGAACATTAAAAGTCATCTGATTTATAACATACCAACTTACTTCAGTAACTGCGTTTTCCTCTGGTCATCTTAATTCTCTCATTTCTATGGTCCCTTCTTCTCACACTTGGCATTGACCTTTCCTTTATATTCTACAGATGGAAGCAAAGAAGGTACAGTATCTCTGCCTCCCCAGCTCTCCCTTGGGAATGGAAAAGCATTTTGGATATACTTTTATTTTCCTTTTACTTCATACTTCCTCAGGAATTTTCTTGCAACAACAGCCCACCCTCCATTTACCATTTGTTATAACTGAGGTTTTTAAAGTTATTGAGCAAAGTGAGTCGATAGTCAATATTCTTGTCAAATAATTAAAATTAATTAGACAGATACTGTGTTTCTGTTAGACAAAATAAAAGATTCATGGTACGCTCTGATGAAAGTTTAGTTGGAGACAGGAGGCAAGATGGTGGACTACAAGCTGCCCAGGCACACCACATTAAGGGAAGGATCAAAAGTTACCAGTGGATGCCCACCTACACATGGCTCTTTATGGAGAGATCATGGTAAATCAAAAGAGGAGTGAGGGAGGGACAGTCAGAATGCAGGAGAAGGTGACGAGGTGATCCACTCGGCAATGTTGGGAGGTACCTACGGGAGGCACCCACATGTGCGGAAGGGTAGGAAGGAGCCCAGGGACTCCGCAGTCCCCTTTTGAATACTGTAGCTCAAGCTGCGAGGGAACCCAAACCATAATCTCAGACTTCTGGACTGATCAAGGAGCCATTTGGAATCTGTGCAGTAACACTGCACTGCAGAGTGAGCACTGAAGGCCCACATTGGCTGCCATACCCTGTCACTGCAACTGATGCTATTCTGATATCTCAGCTCCAGAGCAACCCTGCCCCTGAGGATTCTGTACTGTGCCAAGACTCACACATGATTCCTGAAGGTCCTGCACGCCCACTATCCAGGCCCACAACTTCACCCCAAGGTCCCTGCCTCAAAGGAACCACCACTGTGGTCTACTGGTTGACCACTCCACCAGGGACCTTACAGCCATGAGCCACTGTTGGTCTAGACTCACGGAGAGTGAATAAACTTACAACCACTGTATAGATAACCTGGCTTAGATAATTTTGACTAGCCATAACTGCCACCAGTGTTGGGAGACGAGGTCAGAGAAATCTCCCATTATGTCAGACTCCCTGGAGAGGAGCTTGCTCAGTCTCCTAGCCAACCTTCCAAAGGCAATGTTGGGAACCATCCACCATTCAATGCTGAAATCATCCAGCATTGGTGTAGGCTATGACAATCATGGAGAAATGGGACAACACAAAACAGCTGCATTACAGACTCACAGTGCGTCAGCTCCTCTCCTGATGAGTCAGTCTTCCAGAGAAGGTCACAGAAGTGCCATGTAGGAAACTCTCTTTCTTCTCACTAAGTAGGAGAATTTCAAGCAAAAAGATAACAGGTATACAACAAACCTCGCTGCCGTGATCTGAGGGAATGAGTTCCAAACGAGAAGAAACTAGTAACAGAATTCTTGCAACATGAAAAAAAAATTAGTTCAACACCCTCAAAGGATCACAATTTTTACAGAAATGGAGTCTAGCCAAAAGGAATTTGTCAAAATGTCAGAAATGGAATTCAGAACATGGATGGCAAATAAGATAAATGGGATTGAAGAGAAAGTTGAAAATCAATACAAAGAAAACCAAAAAATTTTACAGGAAATCAATGAGGGAAAAAGAAAAGAAAAAAAATTACTGAGGAGCTAGACATCATAGGAAAAAAAAATCTTAAAATGAAAGTTCCATTTATAAGACTTCAAAATATAGCAGAAAGCTTCAACAATGGGCTAGACCAAGCAGAAGCAGAAGGAAGATTCTCCGGGTGTGAAGATTAGGATTTTAAATTAATGCAATCAAAGATGCAAAAAAAAAAAAAAGGAATAAGGAAGAATGAACAATCAGTCATAGAAATATGTGACTACGTGAAACAAGCTGACATACTAATTATAGTAAAACTGAGGGAGAAGAAAAAGCAAACAGCGTGGAAAATCTCTTCATGGGAATCACTGAGAAGAGCTTTCCTGGTGTTTTCAAAGATTCAGATGTTCAGACACAAAATAGCCATTGACCACCAGGAAGGTTCATAGCAAATCATAGCAAATAGTATATCTCCAAGACAACACAGAGAAAGTCAAAATCAAAGAGAACATTCTGGAAGACATAACACAAAAGCTACAACTAACCTACTAAGAAAAAAAGAAAAACTGAACAAACACCAGGCTAACAGCAGGCTTCTCAGTAGGGCCCCATTTTAAATCTTCTTAAATGGAAGAATTACCCGCCAGTAATGTTGTAGCCTTCCAGACTAAGTTTCACAAATGATGGAGAAATAAAGAATAAAGTTGGTTTTTTTTCAGAGAAGAAAGCAGTATGAAGATTTGTCACTCCTGAGAAAAATATGACACAGTGTATTATATACACAACAGCACAATAAACTACTTGGCAATGTAAAAACATCTGAAAGTTAAAGTCCCTAGCTCTTATAAAACAGTAACAAAAGTGGTAAAACAGAATAAGAAGGTAGCAACATGACGAACAGTATCTGAAAAATATTAATAGAGTACACATCAGCAGATATTACCTACTTTGCCAGCTTGCATAAATATTCAAGTATAAACATATATTAATATATGGTTAACCTTCATACAAAGGTATACACATCTTTGTTTTGAAGTATATTATACACAGATCTATTCTAAATATACAATGGTGCAAAATAGAAAGAGTAGAGTTTGAATTCAGTAGTAAATACTTGACATGCAGACCTCTAAGATATTCCTTTAGATGCATATTCTTTTCATTGTGAGAAAAATTGTGTTCCTCTTAGAATACAAAATATATAAAAATAAGTTAATAATATATTTCCAAACAAATGTTCTCCATGATGTAATACTTATCTTAAATACTTTAACAGACTATTTCTCCTCCAATTCTCTCATGTTCTCTGTAGCCATACCAGTCTTCCAGCTATTCCCTTGGCCTGAATTGCTTACCAAACACTTTGACCTCCTTCACATCTTTTCTCAGATCTCTCCTTCTAAATAGGACCAGTCTTAGACATCAGATTCAATTCTGCCACCTTCCCTGACCATCTCATTCAAATACTCCTCCTTTACCTTTTCTATATATAGGGGTTCCCAAAGGTTGCCATAGATAGGAAACATTAACAAACACATTTATATTATGTTTACTATTTCTAACATTTTAAATATTTATATGTCAACATATGGAGAAGTATTTTATACTTCATACAATTTGGTAATGAATATTTTGCAAACAAAAGTGAATTTACCTACAATTTCTAATTTTCCCTATGTATATATATATATATATGGTGAACTATAAGACACCTTCATTGGAAGTGATTAGGGTTAGATGAGGGCATGAAAGTAAAATCATTCATGAGTGGAATTTATGTCCCATGTGGGTAGATGTGGAACTCCATAAGGAGTTGTAAGAAACATTTATATTAAAGGTTCTCTCTGCTTCTCCAGATAAATGTTCCCCCATGTTCTTACAATAATGCTGTCTCATCCACAGCAAATTTGATCCACAAGATACTTTCTTGATTCTGCTACAGGCAGATTGAAAAATAGTTTTAGCATATTTTTTTCAAACCAGAGGTTGAAATGCAAAGTGAGCTATCATTTACACCTGGTGTCTCCTTATCTTTAAGTATTACGTTGACTGTGCAGATTTTCTTCTTATTTACAGGAAGAGTTTGGTAATTCCTTCTTTATATTTTTTTATTTCTATTATTGCATTTATCCTATCATAATAGTGTTGACTTAATTTCATATCTCCAGATCCAGACTTTGAATTCTTTGAAGAGAAGAATTTTATTATTTTCTTAATCTATGCACCAAGTTGAAGACATGACACATAGAATATATTCTTTAAATATTCATAGAAGGTACAGAAGCTGCATTCAGATGAACTCTTTACTTCTCTCATATGGTAATACATAAGAATTTTAAACTGTAACTTGTCAATATTCAGTGTAACTAAATACAGATCAGGGCCTACAGTTCATGTGAACTGACTTTCATAACTTAAGATGCCAAATTAAAGCTGCACTGTTCTTTTATGTCATTCAAAACCAAATTTGATGGTTACTATGAAGCTATTTTAAGAAGGTAAAAAAGGCTCAGCTCCTGTACCTTAGTGAGTAGTGCGCCAGCCACATACACCAAGGCTGGGAGGTTCGAGCCCAGCCCAAACGTGCTAAACAATGACAACTGCAACCAAAAACAGCCAGGCATTGTGGCAGGTGCCTGTAGTCCCAGCTACTCGGGAGGCTGAGGCAAAAGAATTGCTCAAGCCCAGGAGTTTGAGGTTTCTGTGAGCTGTGACTCCACATCACTCTACCAATGTCAACATAGTGACACTCTGTCTCAAAAAAAAAAAAAAAGAGAGAGAGAGAGAGAATGTAAAAATATGTGCTAATGTAGTCTCGCATTAAAAATAAAAGCAAAAGAGAAATGATATTCTTAAGGGAGATAGTCAGTAGGATTCTAAGAACTTAAAGGAAAGAGATCCTCCCTCCTTCCTTCCCTTCCTCTCTTCCTTCCTTCCTCTCTTTTCTTCCTTTTTTCTTTCTTTCTCTCTCTTCCTTTTCTTTTCTATTCTTTCTTGCCTTTCTTCTGCCTTCCTTCTCCTTCCTCCCTCCTTCCCTCCCCCTTCTTTTTCTTTCTTTCATTTGATTTTATCCACATTTTCAAAGGAGAGTTAATATCACAGATGAAATGAAGATGAATGAAGATTTCTTTTTTTTATTTTTTACACGTTTTAATTTCAGAAATTAAGGGGTACAAATGTTTTTGTTGCATGGATGCCTTGAATGTTATCTAAGTCACAGCTTTCTGGTATGCCTGTCACCAGAATAGTGTTCATTGTACCCGATGGTAAGGTTTTAACCTTTACCTTGTCATCCTCCCATCTCCTTGGTTTCCAATGACCAATCTCTTTTTCTGCTTGTGTAAACCCATTGTTTAGCTAGTGCTTATTCATGAGAACACAGGTGTTTAGTTTTCCATTCCTAAGATACTTCACTTGGGAGAATGGTCTCCAGCTCCACCCAAGCTTTTACAACATACTCTACACTATTTCATTCCGTTCTGTATTCTGTACCATTGGTCCATGTCTCCATTTTTATACCAGTACCATACTATTCTTGTTACAATATCCTTGTTACTGAATTTGAAGAGGGGACATGTGATGTCTCCTTATTATTATTATTATTTTTTTGCTTAAGATTTATTTGGCTGTTTGGGCTCTTTTTTGCTTCCAAAATATTTGAATTATTGTTTTCTAGATTTGTGAAATCGGCAATGGTATTTTGATGGAAACTTATTGCATCTGGGTAAATCATTTAGGCAATATGGACATTTTACCAATGCCAATTCTGTCAACCCAGGAGTAAAGGGATATTTTTCCATTTCTTTTGTCAGTTACAATTGCTTTCATCAGTGTTTTATGGTTCTCCTGGTTGAGATATTTCACATCCTTTTAAAATTATATTCTTGATATTTTATTGGTAGCTATTGTGAATGGTACTAAGTCCTTGATTTGAATGTCAGTTATAACTATTATTAGTATATAGAAATGCTACTGATTTGTGCACATTGACTTTATTACCTGAGATATTGCTGAATTTATTTATTAATTCTATGAGTCTTTTGGTGGAATCTTGAGGGTTTTCTATAAACAAGATCTTAGAGTTACCAAACAGGGACAGTTCGGCCCCTCTTTCCTGGTTCGGATGCCATTTATTTATTTCTCTTGCCTGATTGCACTGGCTGGGACTTCCAGCAATGCATTGAGTAGAAGTGGTGACTGTGGGCACTCTTGTCTTTTCTGATTCTTAAGGGGAATGCTTTCAAGTTTTCTTTATTCAGTGTGATACTGGATGGGGATTTGTCATATATAGCTTTTATAATTTGGGGGGATTCTCCTTCTATGTCTAGTTTGTTGAGGTTTTTGTTAGGAGAGGGTGCTAAATTTTATCTAATGCTTTTTTCTGCTTCCCTTAAGATGATCATATGGTCTTTGTTTTTGCTTCCGTTTATGAAATGTATCACATTTGTTGATTAGAAGATGTTGAACGTGGCTGGGTGCCACATTAACGGCTGTAGTCATAGCACTCTGGGAGATTAAGATGGGTAGATCACCTGAGCTTGCAAATTCAAGACCAGCCTGAGCCATATAAAAAAAAAAAAAAAAGGAGCCAGGCATTGTGGTAGGATTCTGTAGTCCCAGCTATTGGGGAGGTTGAGGCAAGAGGCTCTCTTGAGCCCAAGAGTCTGAGGTTTCTGTGAGCTATGATGTCACAGCACTCTACTGAGGGTCACACTACTGAGGGTGACAAAATAAGACTCTATCTCAAAAAAAAAAAAAAAGAATATATTGAACCATCCTTGAATCTCTGGAATGAAACCCACTTGATCACAATAAATTGTGTTTTTGATGTATCATTGAATTCAGTTTGCTAGCAGTTTTTTGAGGATTTTTGTACCTGTGGTCACAAAGGATGTTGGTTTGTAGTTTTCTCCTTTCTTGTTTCCTTTCCTGGCTTTGGCATCAAGGTGATACTGACTTCATAAAATGAGTTAAGGAGAATTCTTTCTTTCTCAATGTTCTAAAACTGTTTCAGTAGAATCGGTACCAGTTCTTCTTTGTAGGTATGGTAGGATTAACTGTGAATTCATCTGTTTGGGGCAGTTGTTGTTGTTGTTGTTGTGACATATTTTATTACAACTTCTATCTAGCTGCTCATATTGCTATATTCAGGATTTCTATTTATTCCTGATTCAAGCTAGGGGTGTGTGTGTTTCCAGGAATTTATTTATTGCCTTTATGTCTTATAGTCTGTGTGAATAGAGTTTTTTGGAGTATTCACAGATTATATTTTGTCCTTCTGTTGTATCAGTTGTAATTTTTTATTTTTATTATTTGTCATTGAGCTTATTTGAGTCCTTTCTCTTCTATTTCTGGCTGGTGGCCTCTCAATTTTCACTTTTCAAAGAATACACTTTGTGTGTTGGTTGTCCTTTGTATGGCTTTTCTTCTCAGTTTTTTTATTTAGTTCTGCTCTGAGCTTTATTCTTTCTTTTGCCTTTGGAATTGGTTTGTTTGTTTTTTCTGAAAACAACTTGAGATTTGACTTTAGCACATTATGAACTTTCTGTCTTTTGAATGTAGGCATTTATGTCTATAAACTTTCTCCTTAGGGCTACTTTAACTGTATTCCTTAGATTTTAAAATGTATGTCCCCTTTGCCATTTAGCTCAAGGAATCTTTAATTTCCATAATAATTTCACAATGGACCCAAAGACGGCTCAGTAGTAGGTTGTCTAATTTCTAGTGACTTGGTGTGTATTCGAGTGCTTCTCTTGGGAGTGAAGTCTAATTTCATTCCACTGTGGTCTGAGAAAATACATATTATAATTTTGATTTTATTTGCTGAGAATTGTTTTCTCACCTAAAATACTATCAATCTTGCAACACATCCCATCTGGTGAGGAGAAGAAGGTATGTTCAGTAGTTTGTGGTGTGATGTGCTGAAAATGTCTATTGGAGCCATTAACTAAAATGTCTATTAGTTTCCTTTGTGCTTTAGAGTCTCACAAAGGAAAATTTGGAACTTACAAGAAATGTAGATACATTTGTTGTCTTTAACAATTTATTTACCAATTAGCTGTATGTTCTAAACAGTGGGAGTGTCTACAAAATTTATATAACTTCTAAGTTTTTAATCAAAATTCTAAATTAAAATAGTATATGTGATCCTTTTTGTTTTAGAATCCATTTCCCCTAATATGCAATGAAGAAGTATTTAAATCTAAAACTAAATTGCATTAAAATAAGTGTAAAAATATTCACAATGAAATGATATCTTTAATAAAAGAACCTTGGTTTTTACAGTTAACTTAGGTCTTTCTTCATAAGAATGTAAGGATTTTTCTTAAGACACTCCAAATATGTTTAATGTTGAATTATATAAAGCAACTGTACGTATACCCTATGATTGAATGTCTATGATTATGCATGTTGTAGAAGGCATTTCACTCTTGTTTTTTATTTTAAATAAAAATATTATAAATATTATTGTAGAAAAATTAAAAGCATATTGAATAAGCAGTTAGATATGTATTCAACTAAAAAAGATTTTGAGTAAATATATAGATTTTATGGGATATTTTTCTATACAAATGCTAGTGCTAGCGTAACAGTAGCATTCTCAGCAGAGAAAAAATCAATTTACAGTAATCACTTTGATCCATGCTTTTTAATTTATATGCTAAGCAGATAACCTGAATGGATTGTTATTATCAAACAAATGTCTCCCTATTATTAAGGTTTTTCTAGATTTCTGATGGTTGTTCATGACATGTAATCCATTGTACTTAACTAGGTAAATGGTAGCTTTAAATATTCAGCATAAAAATGTGATGAAAATCATACCATATATCTCTAATATTTATGCAATGATCATATCACAATAGTATATTACCTCAAGTTCTTTTTTAATATTTACTGTGGAAAGCAGTTATGAACTCAAAAATAAATAACACTTTTTTAAGAGGCAGAGTCTTACACTGTCACTCAGATGGAATGCAGTGGCTCCCTTATGGCTTACCGTTACTCCAAACTCCTATGTTTAAGAAATCCTCCCACTTCAGACTCTTTTCCAGTACCTGGGACTATAGGCTTATACTGTGTTTGTCTAATTTTGTTTCCTGTGATTTGTAGAGACAAAATCTCACCATGTGACCCAAGTTGGTCTCAAACTTCTTGCCTCAAGCAACCTGCCCTTCCTCGCCTCCCCAAATAATAATACAAATATTAACACGTATTAATATGAGACATAAAAGGAAAACTTTTAGTATTGATTTTATGAAATAAACTATTAGCCTATAATAAAAAATTATTTTAAGTGGCATGTTTAAACATTGTTTTAGGTCCATTTTATTATGATCTATGCAAACAGAGAGACGTTAGTTAGAACTTTCCATTTTGATACTAGAGAGAACAGGGAACAATTACAGAGCAAAATCTTCGTGTGTACGTTTCGAAATAACTTTAAATGTGAAGCATAGTCATGAGTAGCAGCAATTATAATAACACCCAGGCATATTAAGCATGGTTTTAAATGTAGGTGGTAGTTCTTAGAATTAGCATATCAAATCATTAATAGAGGTAATCACTAGGCAGATCTGAATGTCTTCATTTTTTTTCATTACTTTATTAGCTTATCATGAAAACCAAGATATAAAGGAACAACAACAAAACTCCAGGTCAGTGTTTTCACCAAAATATTTGGTTAGATTGCCAATTTGGGTATTTTCTGCTTTATGTTATAGCATTGAGCATTGTTGGAAGCTGAGGAGTTTATCTACCAGTATGTTTCTATTAAGATCCAGCCCCAATTAGTATTATTTACTATTTTAGAATGGGATAAATATGCACTTTATCTCCACCACCAGGATTTCTTTAGAGCCTGTCTAAGGGAAATTTTCCTAAGTACATATAATAATTAAAGAGTCCCATGATACAGAGATAACTATCATTTTTGAAGGCTAGTATGATTCATATTTAACAATTAATTGAAGTTTTTTTATTCTTTTTCTTTTTTATTAAATCATAGCTGTGTGCATTAATGCATTCATGGGATACAATGTGCTGGTTTATATACAATTTGGAAAATTTTCATCAAACTGGTTAACATAGCCTTCAGAGCATTTTCTTAGTTATTATGTTAAGACATTTATATTCTACATTTAGTAAATTTCACATGTGCCCTTGTAAGATGCACCATAGGTGTGGTCCCACCAATTACTGTCCCAACATCCATCCTTCCCCCTCCCCTCCCTTTCCCCTTTCCCCATATTCTTGGGATATAATTGGGTTATAGCTTTCATGTAAAGTTATAAATTGGTTTCATAGTAGGGCTGAGTACATTGGATACTTTTTCTTCCATTCTTGAGATACTTTGCTAAGAAGAATATGTTCCAGCTCCATCCATGTAAACATGAAAGAGGTAATGAATGTTACACCATGTGATACTTGAAACAAATCACCAAAAGCATGTTTATTAGTATGTATACATTTTTTTTCTTAATGCCCTTTTTAAAAAATATTAAAAATATAGCAGCATAGTCATTTGATTAAATTCATTATTATCTAGCAGCCCACTGAAAACATTGTATTAAAGGTTTGGGAGGTTTTGATCCTTCTTAGATGTGACAAAACCAGCTGATTCTTCCTTTAACATAGAGTTTCTTGTTAATAAAGAATAACTCTATGATATTGGTGCTTTATTAATATATATTTCTCCTAATATCTCTTGTCCCAGTGAGCACAAATTGTGCTTTTCTCCTATAATCCTTTCATAAGCTGCTTGAGATTTGATTGACTATTATGATCTTAAAAGCACCGAGACCCTTCTTTTAATTTAAACAGATATGACTTCTTTCATTTTTTGGTTTGTTCTTTGAGTGGTGGTGTTTGTTTTGCAGTTTGATCATGGAAAACAAAAACTTAACATGAAGTCATGACAAGAACTAAGGTGAGTATAAAGTGTTGTACTGTGATCAATGAAACACTCAGCAGGGGATTCTCACATATCATATTTTTATTTACCCAATTATCTCATTAACATTTCCATTTATACATCTCTTAAACTTTGCAACCTGACTGGTTCTTGCTCCTAAATATGCCTCTTTCACTTTTTTCTTTTCCAATAAATGGCAACCACATTGTTCCAGTTATTCATTCTGAAATACGCATCTTCAATTTTTGTCTCTCACATCCTATGCCCAGTCCATCAGGAAGACTCTTAGGTCTTCCTGTTCAGAACCCCATCTTCTCCCAAAATCTGTTGTTACCCCCCCTTCCAATCTATCATTCCTTCATTAGACACCTAATATGCAGGACCTGAATGACGAAGTGACAACAACATCTCTGACCTCCTCTCTTGTGGATAAAACAATAAAAAAAATCATGTATAAATAATTTTGACCATGAGACAGGTCGTGAGGGAGGTCCCCCTCTTTTCCACATATTTTGGACACTTTAGCCTTTAAAAAAGGAAAATTAGAACTTGGCACTTGCCACAATTTGATAGTTGGTTTCACATTTTATTCAGAATTTAAAGCAAAGTCCTTGGCAAACCTTATAAAGTACCCATGAGTCTGACATGAACCAACTCTCACTGGGATCACACCTCCACCTCCTCAGACTGTCTCCTGGCTGCCCTTCAACATGAGAAGGATGCTCCTTCCTTCTGAAATGCTCTTCTCCCTATTTAAAAAATTCTCCTTTGTGCTGTTTTCAGGCTTCCTGGCCCACAAATACACATTTTTTTCATTGAACTTACTGCCACCTAAGATGTACAAATTTATTTCTTTTCTCTGTAGTCTTTCTACTGGGTCCTACAAAAAAAAAAGTCCTAAGAAAAACACTTTTTTACAGTTATATGCCTGATTAACAAAGAGAGGCTTAAAGAATACATTGAACATGCTTATAAATGAATAAATAAATGCAATATTAGTATAGCGTTCAAACAAAGTATACAACAAAAAGAAAATCCTTTAGAAATTACATATGTTTACCTTCTTAAGTATAAAATTATTTGCATATCTCCTATATATTCTTGTGATGTTTATAATTAAATGTATGATGTACATTGGTTATTATAAAGAAAATGAATAATTGCATATTTCCTCCTCCCCTTTGTCCCTTAAATTTTACAAATAGATTCAAGAAATTAATCATTTCAAGCAAGAATCAATCATTTAAGCAATTATGCTTGAATGATTTCAGTAATTTCAAAAAACTATAAAGATATTATTAATTATAACTTGGACAGATGATGGAAATATTCAAAGAATTTTACCTTTTAATGTTTGAGATCTTGCTAGGAATCTCTGCTGTGTGATTGCTGCAGCCAATATGTGAATTGTATTTATGGTCCTACACAAAACTGCAAAGTAAATGCTTATCAACTTTTGCATCATTGAAAGTGTCAATAGAAAGAATCATTGCTTGCAGAATTGCATCAGGCTGTGAGTCGATGATAAGGTCAAAATTTTAGGGGTAGAGTGTTAAGAATATTGATATTCTTTGCCACGTGTAAAAATAAATGAGGATACAGATTATGCCTACTTTCATACATGGGGTGACACATTTGGTCAAGATATTAGTTCAAAAACAAAAATGTTTAAATTGTATTGCTGCAATGAAAAGCAGTCATAAATGAAAAAGGTGATTTTAGAGATTTCAAGGTGCATTGTGTCTCTCTGAACCCTTCCTGCAGCGTCTATTTTGCCTTTCATCACCTCAACATAACCCTGGGGGCACTGAGTCAAACTAAGGAGATATATGGCCATTCAAAAAGAGATGAATGAGTAGATTTAGAAGTCAAAGCACAAGGATCTATGTGACATGACTCGAGATGAGTTCAGACTTCTAAATGACGAGGAAAGGATGAGCTTCAAAGACTGAGATGATGTTCATTAGAAATATAAACACTGCCGTGGCCAGCCTGATGTCAACACACATTACAGCCTACTCGCAATCTAGAGTATTGATCCAACTAGTAGTATAACATTTGCTTAGATTTTAAACCTTATGTTTAATACATGATAATCATGGGTAATAAATTTTTCACAAATTATATTTCACTTGACAGTCAGGATGATTTATTAAGCTCATGAATTCATTTAAAATTCAATACCTCTGAGTGCTGCATCGCTGAACTTTATAAGCCAGATTTTCTCACTGAATAAGTTGCTTTTCAAGCTCCTAGGGGCCTATCAAATTAAGTTCTTCAGTAGAGTAAATGCTTCCCTAGTGTTTTAAAGAGTTAATACATCCAAACTGGGGAAGCACATGTAAGTAACATAAAAAGTTAGCAACATGTCATTTTGTTTCAATTAAATAGCATTTTCTTTCTTCGCTTACCTCATTTTTCAAAGTTCTTTTTGTTTGTTTGTTTGCTTTTTTTTTGGTTTTGTAATAATGGGTGCAGCCATATTTTCAGGCAAGCAAAATGGATGACTTCTCGTTCTGTCCATCATTGAGAAATCTTTTTACAGATGTTTTTCCCATTCTCTACTTCCATCCTTGCTATTATCAGTGTAACTTTGCCTCCAGGAATTGTGGAATCAGGTGAATATCAAATAAAGAATACATTCTGTTTGCTTCCCTGGACTCTAGAGTAGGTAAAGAGTGTTAACTCCCCACTAGTTTCTAGTCGTAAACACTTGGCCACTCAGCTGTTGACAGTCACTTGGGTTGTTGCCACATCTTTGCAATCATGAGTTGTGCTACTATAAACATTCAAGTGCAGGTGTCTTTTTAATAAAATGTAATTTTTTCCTTAGGGTAAAAAATCATCCAAGTCCTGGGATTGCTGGATCGATGGTAGGTCTACATGCATTTCTTTGCAGTATCTCCATACTACTTCTGTAGAAGTTGTTCTAGTTTGCAGTCCCACTATCAGTGTATGAATGTTCCCATCTCTCAGCATCCACTATAGCATTTGCTGTTTTGGGACGATTTTATAAAAGCCATTTGCACTGGAGGTAAGTGGTATCTCATTGTGGTTTTGCTTTGCATATCCCTGGTGATTAGAGATAGTGAGTATTTTTTTCATATGTTTATAGGCCATTGGTCTAACTTCTGTTGAAAAGTTTCTGTTTGTGTATTTTGTACACTTTTTTAAAATTTTTTATTGTTGGGGATTCAATTGAGGGTACAAAGAACCAGGTTTTGTACACTTCTTAATGTTTTGTTTTTTTCTCTTGCTGATTTGCTTCAGTTCTTTGTAGATTCTCATCATCAGCCCCTTATTGGATATATAACACGCAAATATTGTCTCCCATCCTGTAGGCTGTCTATTCACTCTGATCACTGTTTCCTTGGCTGTGCAGAAGATTTTGAAATTGATTAAGCCCATTTATTTATTTTTACTGAAATTGTGGTTGCTTTTGGTGTATTCTTCATGACTTCTTTGCCTGGGCCAAAGTCTTATAAGACTTTTCCAACATTTTTTTCCTTTTTTTTTTTTTTTGAGACAGTCTCACTTTGTTGCCCTGGGTTTGAGTGTCCTAGTGTCAGAGCTCACAGCAACCTAAACTCTTGGGCTCAAGCCATCCTCTTGCTTCAGCCTCCCAAGTAACTGGGACAGGCACCTGCCACAATGCCCGGCTATTTTTTTAGATACAGTGTCTTGCTCTTGCTCTTGCTCAGACTGGTCTTGAACTCCTGAGCTCAAGCAATCCACCCCCGAGGCCTCCCAGAGTGGTAGGATTACAGGCAGGAGCCACCTCGCCTGGCCCAACTTTTTCTTCTAGAATTCTTACAGTTTTATGCCTTAGGTATAATAAAATGTCCTTTATCTTCATAAGCATATTTTACATTTGTGAAGAAAAAGTACTTCATCAATGGGCAGGAGCTAATGGATTTGTTCCTTATGTTTACATAATTTTGCTCTGTTAGAAAGCAGAAGCAATAGAAATAAATTTTGCCTTGCTTTAAATATTATACTCTTTAACATTTTTATACATGTAAAGAAATAAATTACACATTAGGTAATCTATTAGTTATATATTGTGTTTAGATAAATAATAGTTATTACCACAACAGTTAAAGAACCTTAGGAAATAATGAGTGAAGAAATAAAAAAAAAAATCTGCCTTCCCACTTATAACATATTAATACAAATACATACAAACACCTCTTTGGATAGATTTACATGGGTATAATTCAGATCCTATGGCCACTAGGGAAGAAGCAGAAATATAATACAAATTATTTACTATAAATAATAGAGCCATTATACTGTCTTACAAAGGCGTATGGTATGTATATATTCTTGAATATTGTTGCATAAAATTATTGAGATGTTCTGAATTATGAGTAATATATTACTGTCTGGAAATTCTTCTAGCTCTCTGTCTCAGCTAATTGTGTTCTTTATATGTACACTCTTTTTCTGGGAAGGATATTTTTCACTCTTGTTATTCTTTTATAAAAGAAAAAAACAATAGTATCATTTTCCTTTCCAAACTCCTCTTTTTCTCCTTAGTCTGGAATAACTCTTTTCTTTATTTTATATCTCAGTTTAAAGCTAGACCCATAAACTAGTTACATTCTTCTTCTGTATTCCCCAAATGCCAATCAGGTACAACATCCCTCATTATACTTTATAGTAAATATGTTTGGTAAGATAATTTCACCTTATGATCTCCATAACAGCAGTTATTCACAAATAATTAGTACTTGTTAGTATTACAAAACCTAATAATTTAAATTGCTTAACAAGCCATGTCTCAGAATAGTAAACTGATACTATGTCAAAAGGAACTAGTGAACCATTCAATATTTAAATTCTTTATGAAACATAAGTCGATTTTACTTAGATATTTTAAGAATTTCCTGTAGATATTGGAATTTGAGCAAGTGTGATATTGGTTTAATGTCAATCAAACCAATGATTTAATATTTTTTTGTCATTACTAATTTTATGTACTTTGAATTTTTAAATTATTTTTATTGTTTCACTTTTATTTTAAAAAACGATACATGTTCACAGTAGAGAATACAGAAAAATATGTATTTTTATTTCAAATTAATCTAAGGGTACAAATATTAAGATTACATTGTTTTCAATTCTAAGGTAAAGTTCAAGTTATAATTGAGTCCTTCACCCAGGGGTGTACCAAATACCCTCACATTGTGTACATAAGATGAAGTCCTGCCCATCACCCTCTCTTCTCTCCCTTTCTTTCTCCTTCCTCTCTCCTCCCCCGTTAGACTATATTTATGTTTTCTCTTTTGTGTGGGCATGTAGTTACTTATAAACTGGTCATAAAAGTACATTCTAAACTGACGACAGTTCTCCCCCTATCACAGGGTGGCTCTACCCTCCCCATATATACAATCTAAAATGCATTTTCAACATAAGTGATTTAACAGATAACTAAAAAAATAATGGTGACCCCACATTGATTGAAAAGGGCCAAGTGGTAGGTCTCTGGGTTGCTGGAGTTGTTGTTTGTCTTGACACACATGCTGGTCACATGATGGCGTCCCTCAGTAGTGTCATCAGGCTTACCATTTGTCTGTAGTCTATGCGAGTTATATCTTAGCACAAAAGAATAAAAGTTTCAGAGTGTAGGTGTACACAGCACACCTGATGGGGGAAGGACTCGACTACAACCTGAACCTTAACTAACAAACACAAACAATGTAACCTAATCCTTTGTATCCTCATATTAATTTGAAATAAAAAAAGAATGAATAAACCTAAAATCTAGAAAATATAGAAAAATAAATTAAACAAAATGAAAAGAAGTACATTATATTATTAGTACTCAGCAATAATTGCTGTTAATATCCTGACAAATGTTTCTTAAATTGTTTTATTTTCTATAAACTTAAATGTAAATAGCAGATTTCCTTCTGACCTTAAATTTTAAAACATTTATGGGCACAAAAGTTTAGTCAATACCTCCAGGGGCTAGTATTCATGTCTGGGAGTTATTTCATAGCAGGTTAAGATAGGAAATGAGCTGAAGACAGAATGATACAGGTTTCATGTTATCATTTTTTTTTTTTCTATTTGAACTAGTGAACGTGAGTCTAAACTCTATATTAAGAGTAGTTTCCAAGGATCAGGCGTCAAAGAGGGTGACTGTTTGGGGGTAAAAAACTTTCGCATAAACTACTTTAGAAGAGGTAGACGATAAGGTTCCATACTGTGCAACTGGCAGAACAAGTCTATAAAATTTGAATATTTCATTTTATATAACTTGATTTTAATCTGCAAACTGGAAATATGCATTCCTGTATTACCATATGCATATATGCTCCATATTATGTTACTATTTTAAAACCTGCATTTTTTATTTATCATTTTCCATGCCAATATATTCAACCACCTTACTGTTTCATTTTTAATGCGTGAGTAGAATTCTTTATCAGTATGCTGTTTTAAAGACCTTTTTATGAAACAGTTCTGCATAAATTCGCAAATTGCAATGTTACAGCAATTCAGAAACTTAAAGTGACTGAAATGTATCCAGTTTTTCTTTAAGTACAATTCAGCGGGGCCAGAGATTGGTCTTCTAGTGCACATATTTTGCATTCTAAATTTGACCTCCAAGAATTCTATTTAAATATCATCAAATTTAACCTTTTGAAATACAAGGCTTCCTTTTTAATGAGAAGTTGGCATTCCTTCATAAAAAGAAACCAAATGTACTCTGACATAATTATTGCACACAGCAGCAGGCTTTTATTTGTGTGTTGTGTGCTGCTTATTACAAAGATATAGATTCAGCCTAATTTATTTTACCCATGAAAGAAAACAGAAATTAAAGGGAAAAAAACTGAAACTGCCTTTGTTTCAGGTTTAATACTAAAGAAACATACACAGTTCAGGATAAATGTTTCATCCATTCATAAGGATAAATGTTACATAGTTATAATTTACAAAGGTCACATCTCAAACCTTTAGTCTAAAGAAAGATAATGGATTTAAAAAATGAGGATGAAAAGTCAAATACAATAATATCCACATTATGCAGCAATTATTTATTGGAAGGTCAGTTTCCTAAGAGACTGAAGGTAGGTGCCCAGATTTTCATCTTCATACATGAGGAATAGAGACCATGTCTAATAGTCAGCCATGCTCAGTAAACATTTCTGGAAGGAAGGGAGAGAAAGAAGGGAGAATAAAAAGATGAGTCAAGAGAAGGAGGAGGACACAAAAGCAAGCCTGGAGAGGTCAATGAAAGAAATGGGAAGAAAATGAAGAGGTAATTGGGGACAGACTCAATCAAATTGTTAAGTTTTCCAAACAAATTTCTACAGAATTTCACATTTTGTACTTTGAATTATAAGAACAAGTTTATTTTTAAAAAATGGTAAAGTTGAAAGAAGGGATATATGTTTTCTCTGATGAAGGAATATTATTAAAATTGTTTCCTACAGCAAAATTGATAGTTTTACTAAGAGAAGAGAATCATTTTTTACATCATTTCCCGTGATTTTGGGATAGCCAGGAACAGTTGCATATCTAACCTGAATTCACTTCAAGGCTATTTATAAATTGTTACGTGATAGACTGTAAAAGGAAATAGTCCTAATATATGACTCATATAATTACAAAATAAAATCATTTACAAAGATTCATTTCCTGTCTGAAGCTTTTCCTGTGGATATTTTGAACCAATAATATTTTCTTGAATAGTCTGTTCAGTAATTTGGAAGAACTGAGCAGGAGATATAATATTCTGTGTTTCTCTCTATTCAACCCTGAAAATAGGGATGTTAAATTTTATAAATCTTCTGAAATTATGAAAAATGTTGATGACAGATAAATCTTAGAAAAAGATTCACTTCTTCTACAATCAAATATATTTTCCCCCAGTCCACCTTGCGGCCTATTCCTTTAGTGGCAGGAAACTCAGTAGGTCCAAAAGGAGTCGTTATAACATTTAGAGAGACACTGCATCATGATTTTAGCTGCTGCTGCTTCAGTTTAACATTTATTTCTCCTTCTATCTTACATCACTTGGAAGCTGCTTTTCCTAGCTGCTTTACTAGATCTCCTCCTGAAATATGAGAGAATGCAGAACCCACCAAGGGTCTCGCTCTCCTACTGAAGTGTGATGCAGAAGTTCCAGTTCAGGGAATAAAACACAGGCCCTGCAGAGCTTAAAGATTCAAACAAAGTGCCGTTTGTTAGATGACTTATTTTTAAATCATCACAGCTATTCGAACCAGAACTCAGAATCTAGAAAGAAATTATAGAAAATGAAAAAAAAAAGGTACATTTATTGAGTCAAAATAAAATTATTTTATGAAGTCTACTTCTTGACTAATTAATCTTACTGTACAATAATTTTTATGCCTTACTCTGCAAATTATGCTTTCTCAAACAGCCATAACTCTTTTGACTCATTTTTAACAATTTTGAGTAAATTCAGCATTTTACAAACGATGTTTTATGTATTTTAGACTTTGGCTCTCTCTTACTAGCATTCACTTTATACTTTTAAATAGGCATATCATTTTAGAAAAAAAGAGCATTTTTTACAGGTTTTTTTTTCCCTAGAATACTTGTGTTACCTAAGAAATTGCCATAGCTTCTTTTTTACTCCTGAAGGAGAATGACGCCCATTCTGCAAAGTGAGCATCACTGTCCACAATTGTTTATAACATCAAAGAATCCTGTGTGTGGCAAAGCTTGATATTACTCTGTGTAGCATTCAGCTTTTGCTGGCACTAAAATTAAAGTAATAGAAAACTGAGTGAAAATCTCTAACAGGTCTTGTGACTCTTCCACAATTCCCTGCTATCTTTGTTTCATTTTAACTAAATGTTTAAAGTGTGTTATAGCCTTAAAAGGTAAAAAGTACCTAAGTATGGCCCCCCTCAAATAAGTGAGGCATTTTTAGCAAGAGGTTGGGGAATGTTAAACTTGACTAATAATTTATGCTCCAAATGCAGAGCAATTATAGAAAACAGTAAAAAGAAAAATCAAAAGTACATAGTAAAAACTAAAAAAGTGAGATGAAATTTTTAAAAACACACACACACATCTCCAAACACATACATATGATATATGTATATGTAGGTCATAGTATCTGAGCCTTCCAATCCCAAACCTGTCCATTATGGACAGTAAGTTGCCTTCTGCAAAAGAACGTGGACTAAAATATCCCTATAGAAGTCATATTTTGGAACCAGTTTATTACTAGAAGGTAGAGAGTGGCACTGAGCTCCCCATATTTAAAGAAAGGTGTGGGGACAGAACTCCTGAAGTGCAGAACTTGGTTTACGTTTTGAGCTATACGAAGTCACACTGAGTGAAGGCATCCCTAGGAACTCCAACAGTTTAAGGGAGAGCAACTTTGAAAAACAAGCAGCCCTGGTGTTGTGCTCACAGGTGGGAGTTTGTATAGGCATCCTTCAAATAATTTGACAAGGAAGAATGAACATAAAGTGAGAAAGAAGACAAGACTGAACACACACAGGGTCTCCACAACAAATGAAGCTGCAGGTCTAAATTGTTCTGCATGAAAAGAAACTGCTGAGAGTCATAACCGCCAAAGTCAACAAGATGACTGCAATTTCATACTGGTTGAATTTATTTTCATGAAATAATGAAAAATGATAAAATAAACATATTTGGAATCCTCTAGGAAGATGAAGACATTTGTTAAAATTACAAAGAAAACCAGATAAAAATATGAAGCAAAATTTAACTGAAATATTAACATTTAAATCTGATAAATTTAATTTTAAAATTCTTTGATTTTTAGATACATTTTGTATAATACATAATGCAAAATATATTAATAAAAAGAACAAAAATTAATGAAAAGAACAATAACCTTGAAAGGTAAAGGCAGAGACTCTTCCTGAGAAGGCCTGTGACTTTTCTGAAGAGGATGGTAAAGATAATCATCTCTTTAGGAATACATTTGAACAGACTTGCTTGAAACACAAGATTGCTCAGCTGTGACCCCAAAACACTATTTTCAAAGTATTGATCTGGCTGTTGTGCATGGCCCCCATGGAATCTGGGGACAGCGGCATAGAGAATGAATCTGAACTTAAAACTCATTCTATCTGTTCAGGTAGGTAATAAAAATTTTTCAATTCTGGACCAAAAGCACCATGTTGTCTGCTAGCACTTATAAAACTGAGATCTAACTTCTTAGTTTAAATGTTGAGTAAAATCTGAGACCCTGATAATTTTTTTATTATTGCAGTAAAATAATATTTTGGAGGATAACACTGATAATTTTCCAGCAAAAAAAATACTAAAAGGATATAAATAAAGATTAGAAATATATTCCTCCATATAATGAGATGATAGTGACAATACTGTAACCGTGTCACAGGACTTGTCCTGACATAGGTATGGAATGTCTTTTTCCATCCATTTATCCTTTTTTCTTCTTATAAGAAAGACTGAAGAGAAGTGGCTAATGTAGCCATCTTGAATTACCAGATAGAAGTCATCTACTTCAGAGGCTAGAGAATATAGAATAGAAATATCTTTGGTTTCTGTTAATTGAGTACCCGCCCAACAGCCCTGATTTTTACTTCCAGATTTTCCTTACATGTTAACTTCTCATTTGATTCATTACTTTAATTATTTTTTTCTGTAATCATGTCTAAATCTATCTTATTATATATATAGAAGAATACAAAAGATAAAGATACATTTCTTGTCGACTGGGCATAGTGGCTTAAGTTTGTCATCTCAATGCTTTGAGGGGCAGAGGCAGGAGGACTGATTCAGGCCGTAATTTCAAGATCAGCCTAAGCAACATTGGAAGACCCTGCATCAACAATATTTTTTAAAATAAAAGAACAATTAGCCTAACAAGGTGACACATCATAGGTTCTAGCTACCTGAGAGTCTATGGCAGGATGATAGCTTTGAGGTAAGAGACCAGTAGGCTCTACACAATAAAAAGTTATGAAACTGAGCCAAGGTCTCTGATAAGAAATAGTAGAGAAACTGTTGGCCACAAAATAAGACCTCAAGTTGCTCTTACTGCTCATTTTATCCTGTTTTTAAGGCATTAGCTTATTAAAAGAAACTCCCACAGGCATCAGGACAGTTTTTAAATGCCATGGCAACTTCCAGAAGTTACCTTCCATGATCTGAAAAGAGAACCAACCATCGTTCTGGGAATTCCTTCCCTTGTTTCCAGAAATCTATGAGTAATCTTATTTTGTGACGATATGAAATAAGGCCCTAGGCCTCTGTTATTGGAGGTAGGTGTGCAGAGTAATATCCCTCTCCGTTAACAGAAACATTTTTTAATTTTAGAAGTAAATTATTTTGATGCCAGAATTTTTTTCCTGCCGAGTCTTTCTTTGGTCTTGGGAATCGAAGAGTGAATTCACAGATCATAAGCAGACAGGAAATACAATGGAAGGAGTCCTGAATGGTTTGACATCAGAACCCCTTGTTCTAGGGACTCATATAATTTTTCTCTTTTCCTGATTGGCTCATTCTATATGCAGTGTAAGGATTCTATATTGCACCAATCACTGTTCTGGCTCCTGACATACCCAGTATAGGAATGCATAGTTTCCAGTTGACCCTTCACTCATTTCCATGGTACCAATATTTTTTAGTTATCCTCTCTCCACTTCTACGGTGTCATATAGTTTATGGTGCAAGGTTCCATTTCTCCATCCCAGGGACGTGGCATGCTGATTGCACAAGTTGTGAGGCTGTGGACCTCGGGTTAGTCTATCTCACCAGGGGCCATTTTCCCATCCCTCATTCTTGTTGGCTTTACAAGGGCCCCTTCAGTTCTACCGGTTGCATATTTAGGTAATAAAATACAGCAGATTTTGAAATACTTTTTAATGAGTATGTATGAACTTAATTTGTTTTTTTTTAAAACTGTGTTTAAAAAAAAAAATAAGACCCTGGAAAGTCACAACATCGTAATCGCCATTGCTCTTGAGAGATCACTGGTGCTTTACTTATAGAGCAAGCCTTCCTTCTGTTTCTTTGTTACTTCAATAAACTTGCTTTTGCCTTATTTTATTGGCTCACCCTTGAGTTCTTTCCTGTGCAAAGCTAAGAACTCACTTGGTCTTTAGCCCAGATCCCAGTTTGGGGGTTCAGTTTGAGCACAGGCATTCAAGGTTGCAGTGAGCTATGATCATGCCACTGCATTCCAGCCTGGAAATTAGAGCAATATCTTATTTCTGGGGAGAAAAAAAATAACAAACAAACAAGCAAACAGAGTGAGAGAGAGACTTTTTAAACATTATTAACTAAACCCATGTAAATTACCTATAAGGCCATGACATTTAGAATATTAACATATATCTCATCAGAAATAAGAAAATAGAGTAACAGTCTCTTCAAAAGGAATATGAAGACTCAAAGAAGAAAGTTACATTACTAAGCTATAATTAAAGGCAGAATAATAAAGATATTTTGAAATGTAAAACATATTAACACATTAGCACATAAAAGGCTTTACTAAATGAATTATTAATTACCTTCACCAAAGAAAAACTTAATCCATTGGAAAATCAAGTGGCAAATGAAACTACAAGGTCTGAGAAAGTTCTATAAAATATAATGATAAATCTTTTGATTACTAGAAATAATTTAAAAATATATGCTTTTAAGTTTTTAAAGAAGTAAAACGGGCCCTTTACACAGTTAATGGAGTGAATGTGACAAAATTATTTAATTTTTAAAGCTTACAGAGGTCCACTGATATGTTCCTGAGAAGTTTCATTTTGATTCCATAGATTAAGCATCGTGTACATGGATACATGTAAACAATAATACTCTTTTATTACTTCTCACATTTTCCATGGGTTAGGAACACAGGTGTGTCTTAACTTTGTCGTTCTGACTCAGAGTCTCAATAAGATTGGCTATGGCTGTTGTCTTATAAGGATAGATTATCTTTTTCCAAGATGGCTGAATCCCTTAAGAACAAATCAGTGGTATTTGTTAATAGGGAACCTCTCAGCTCCTTCTTACATGGGCTTCTTCAAATGCCTGCCTGTGTGTCTCCAGAATGCATTGTCATGCTCACCCCAAAGGAAAGATCTAAGAGACCAAGACAGAAGCCACAATGCATTTATAACCAAACAAGTCACACTGTCACCTCCACCAGAGTTTATTGCTCACACAGACCCATTAGGATTGAGTAAAGAAGGGGAGCAAACAAAGGTAAGAGTTCGAGGAGGTGAAGATCATGAAGGTCCATCTTTGAGGCTGTCTACAAAAAGGTGTTTATATAAACATGAACATAAAACAAACAAGAAAATTAAGAAAAATACAATATATACTTTAGATATGTACACATATGTAGTCATGAGACTTTAAATGTTCCAGAGATAAGGGGAGGTCACCAGCAGTCTCTTCTGATAAGGCAGTCTCTTCTGATCAAGAGGCATGGCAGGGTGGGCATGATTTATGTTCAAGTCTGGATACCCAGTGTGGTTCTGGAGATGTCCCTCTCCTGGAATTTCACTAGCCTCACGTGCCATGCAGTGCCCCTCCCATCTGTGTGATGGTAGCACGTTGAGTAGTTACAGTAGCTTGTTCACCTTCACTATCTTTGCAGCCAGAATGTTCTGATGGTTATTCTGCAGTTGTTCACACCAGGCTCTCAAAGCTGCCTCTTGGGAATTGCAGTGATAGCACCAAGGTGCTACTGCTGGTCAGAGCCTAACACAACCTGAGACATTTACAGCATAGTCTCATCACCAGCTTTGATTCCAGTACACATTCAAAAGTTATTTTCCTACAATTCAGGGACCTAGTCTAACTCTTCCGTTGAGGTGCAGATGGGTAGCCTCAGGGACAAATTTTTCTCCTCAAGGATATCAGATGATCTGGTACCCCGTGAATTAAGTTCTTAATTTTAAACAAATCCCAATACCTAATTCATGAAAATTCTTTCCATCTGAGAATAAGCAATAGAAATTCATGTTTGAACAGCATTAAATAAGAAGACAAGATTATTTCTACTATTTCTACTCTATTTCTGTTCTAAAGGTTTTGATTTATTTCAGAGTCGAAGCCCCAGGTTCTGTACAACTGCCACATTTTGGCCTGTGCTCTGCAAATCAGAATATAATTTGTGATAGAAAGCCTTTGGCTATTGTGCTGGGTGGCTTAGTAGTTTAGAAGATCTAAAGTGCCCAGAACAAGGGCTCTGTAGCTGCTAACTCCCTCCCCAGGAAAAATCTACCTGACTTTCTCCCTACTTGGGCTTCAGGTCAAGGCTAACTTGGCCTTGTAATTCCATCCTAGTAATGTGAATGCTGAAGCCTCAGATTCAGTGGCTTCATATGGATTTTTTAATATGGATTGTTTGTCAAAAAAAAAAAAAAATAGGAGAGGATATGCTTGTCAAAGAGCCTGGCCAAAAAAAAAAACCAAACAAATAACAACAACAACAACAAAAGCATGAACAAAACAACACCTCCGGTATGAAGGTTTTCCTTTTCCCTTTGTCTCAGATAATTAGTTGAGTGCTATACAGTAACAGTAAGTAAATCAAACTACAGGCTGACCTTTTTAAAAACCATTTATTTGTAAAAAGAAAGTGAGCTTTGTAACATATTGTATTTTATAGAATAAGCTTTTCTCTGTAAATTTTCTTGACCCTAAAAATTATTATAATTAAACAATTGTCTCAAGATAGCAGTTTTCCCGTTGAGTATATACCACCCTTACATAAAATCTTTTTACAGTATTTTTGAAGATGTACTAATTGTTTGGAAAATACCTATTAATACTTGGAACTAGCTTCCCTACATATAAGATAATATGATTTCAAAGGACAGGTTTGTTTAATTTTAATTTTACTGGTAACAAACAATGATACTAAAGGTTGCAAGGGTTGAATACATGTCACTTTGCGTGTATTAACTCATTTCATTTTATGATGAAAATATCACTATTTCCATTTTCCTCAGCAATAATTATCATTTAAGGAACTTGCCACAATTAGGTGGTTAGTAACAGGCGGAGTTGGGTGTAACTGTTGCTGCTCTGATCACAAAGACACAGCTCCTTACAATTTGCCTCGATTCTCACTCAGTCTGACCACAAGGAGGAAAGTGTTGAAAATGGACATTCTTGATTGGTCTCCTCGAGTGTTAGAGTGCAGAATCTATAATCAATACTTGTCTATGTTTATCATGTGATTCTGTTAATTTCAAGTTATCAAAACTCTGATGTATAAGATTTAAACCTTTAGTCACAGTTCTCTCTTGAGCTTGAATCTCTAGGTTTTTGAAGGCTCAGTCACATTAGAATTTATTATTTTTCACCATTCTCATTTATCATATTTTAATATTATAAATCCATTCAAGTTATTGCATAAAACAATTCTTCTCCCCAAGCTTTGACAGAGATTATTCTTTTAAAAGAGGGTAAAATATTTGTGTTAGTGACACATTTATCACCAAAAGGTCACTGCTCCAGACATATAGGGAGTTAGTCTGGCAAACTTCAGTTGAAACGCTGCTCTAGTTAACAGATGCAAGGCTGCCACCGATAGGACAGCAAAGCGCTCTGTCACCCTGTAATCCTCTTGGGCGCCAGAATGGACATTTACTCACAAATTGAATTGCTTTCTCAGAAAACTTTATTTTGCCTTTAGAATCTATCAGGAATCTGTGAGCTAAGGGAGAATTAAAATATCATCTTAAGGAAATTAGCATAGTTGATTGGAAAACAAAAAATAGAGTGGTAGCAAGGCCATCTTTAAGGAAGTTTATGCTAAATCCTGAACATGAGGTTACGTGCAAGGGGACAGCAAGGGGAGTGTACTTTCCTTGCTGATTTTTTTTTTTTAACAAGAAAAGATGAGTTGAGGACAAACTTCAAATTTCTGAATTTGTTTTGCGGAAAAGCACACAAATCACAAATATAACAATTCATTTTGTTCATTTTATGATTAATTTATGCATATTTGTGGGTAAAGCTGGGAACCAGATGTTCCAAAAGTCAGAATGCTCTAGGGGGCAACTTGAAGAAGAGAAGAAGATGATATTGCCTCTGTAGTTTTATAAAAAGGCAAAATTTATATACCCCACAGCTTGACACATCGTAGGAACTGAAAATGTTTCAGAATAACCTAAGTCACTTCCCCGGTAAAGGTAATGCCCATTTAGAAGCAATAATTCTCCTCAATTTCCAACAATTCCACTTTTCTCACCCTCTTTTATTCCTCTCCAAAACCACCCCTCCTTATTTTGAACATGTTTCCTTATACAAAACCTTTGTGGATTTGGGAAACTCCAATTTGGAAAATTTGATCTGGTTCCATTACGCTGTTATTAAAAGTCCTATATCATGTTTCAGCTACTATACTTGTAGATGATAAATCTTTGCAAGAGGTCTTTAGATATTCGCCAATAATAGCAGTAATCAAATTCTTTCACAGGTGACTTATTTAAACCTAGGAAAGTTTGATATTTATTTTGGCCTAAGTGTCAGATATCACTCTAAGTTGTCAAACTGTAGGGTGAAGGTTGAAATGTTCACCCCTTAGCTAACACCCTACTGAGGGCCTGTTTTTATTTATAGTTTTTGCACTTAACTATTAATACATGTCTGACACTGTGCTAGGTGGTTGTTACATATATTAATTCATTGTCTCTGTATTTGATAAAAAATTTCATCTTTCATCTTTATTAATAAAAATACAAGGCTTCCACAATTTTTTTTCTTTCAAAGTAATGTGTTTACATATAATTTATGTACAATTATTGATCCTGGATGAAAAATAAAATGTTTATGAAACACATGAGTTGATCTGTATTTTTTCTCCAGTTGTTAATATAATAAAAGCACATGGTGCCATTCGCAATATCATAGATGAACCTGGAGGACATCCTAAGTGAAATAAGCCCAGCACAGAAGGTCAAATACTGTGTGATCTCACGTATATGTGAAATCTAAAGAAGTTAAACTCACAGAAATCGAGGGTAGAATAATGGTTAAAACTTGCTAAGTGTAGATTTTAGATGTTTTAGCCGCAAAAGTAAAATAATGTGAAGTAATGCACATGGTAGTTTTATTTAGCCACTCCACAATGTTTACATATTTTAAAACATCTTGTATAGGATAACATTATATATATTTAATTTTTGTTAATTAAAACATTAAAAAGTTTAAAAAGTAACATGGAAATATTCTTCATGTGCTAAACTTTGATAACAAAGATAATGCTAAAATAAAGGTAACCCACTTAGATTTTGGAATCACCTTGTAGTTTTTATAAATAGAGACCCAATTTCATGAGAATTAGCACCACTAAGACCTTGTCTCGCCCTGTATGTTTGACAAGTTGCAAAACACATGTTTTATTCTGCTATAGAGCCATAGCTATCACTTCCCTGTTTCTAAGCTCTGCTGAATGAAGCTAAAGGAGGTCTCCCTATGAAAGCAAAGGCTCTGGAGGAGAGAGCTAACAGGTTGTACAGAGTTCTCCAGTTGCAGAGAAAGTCTGCTTGCTGCACTTCAGGTGCACACGGCATAGCTGAGGCAAATTGCTACAGCGTTAGAGCCATCTTCGACAAAGATGCCCTAACCTATCAGTCTCATGCTAGGGATAAGTTCCTGATTGCATAGCCTTAGCAGAGATGTCAAACATGTAATTTTTAAGGAAACCCAATACCATTTACCATAATGGCCATTCAGATTTGGATTCCCACCAACAGTGCAGCAGAGTTGCTTTTTCTCCACAACCTTGCCAATGCATGTTCATCTTTCATAATTTTGACAACAGCCATTCCAACAGTTGCGAGGGAGGATCTCCCTGTGGTCTTCCTTAATGATTAGTGACACCAAGCATCGACAGAAAATTTCAGTGAGACAGGAGAAATAAGTTCAGATTTCTGTTGTAAGTCATGGTGACTAGAATCGGTAACAATATATTGTATACTTGAAAATTGCAAAGAGAGTAGATTTTTAATGTTCTCACCACAAAATACAAGCACATGAAATTATGTTTGTCAAATGGCTTGAGTTAGCCTTACCATAATGGATAAATGTATCAAAACATCATGTGGAACATCATAAATATATACAATTTTTTCTTATCAATTATTAAAATTAAATAATTAAAATATAATTTGGGGAAGCTTACTTTTTGTTTCTGTCTTTTTGAGACAGAGTCTCACTCTGTTGCTGAGGGTAGAATGTCCTGGCATCAGCCTAGCTCGCAGCAACCTCAAACTCCTGGGCTCCAACAATCTTCCTGCCTCAGCCTTTAAAGCAGCTGGGAGCATAGGTGCCCACCTGAACATACAACTAACTTTTTCTACTTTTAGTAGAGATGGGGTCTTATTCTAGCTCAGGCTGGTCTTAAACTCGTTTGAGCTCAAGGTATCCTCCACCTTTGTCTCCCTGAGTGCTAAGATTGCCTGTGTGAGCGTGGCAAAATCTTGTTTTATTAGATGAGCAGAGAACAACATATGTTGTAAGGACAAATGCAAATTAAAAGTAAGAGTCTTAATTTTTCCAATCTCTCTGTTGAAAAGAAAAGAGATGCATTCTTGTCTTACTGACAGCATCTGCTTTAGACAACTGGGGTTGCAATTTTCTTCTCTGTTTATTTGAAATGTCTATACATTTTTTTTTTTTTTTTTTTTTAGGCTAAGTAAGACAGATTTACAACTCACGGATATCTTTCTCAAGGACTTGGAAGCCAGCCCTCTGAATGAAAATGTGAAGAGAGGTAATATTTCTGTGGAAATTGAGAAGCCTAGCCCCTGTGTGGAGTCTCCTCAACTTGCAAAACTATCTCTGAAACTAAAGATAAGAGCGGTTTGTTTTTATTTTTATTTTTATTTTTTGATGAGGTGAATTAACTAAAGCAGATGGTGACCCCCAATTACCAAATCAACATTGATAAACAATATGTGAAAAATGGTTATAGGGGATAAGAGGAACCTCCCCTTGACCTCTAAAAATACATTGAAAATCAATAGGCAAGAAGTGGATTTGCAGGAGAAAAGGCATGGGGTGGGGCGGATAGCAGAATGATTACCTAATAGCTCAGTGGGACGCAGATGCTATGTACCCTTCCTCAGAGGGGAGGGGAGACAGAGGAAGGTAGCAACTTGGGGCATAGTCAATTATTTTATGGGAAAATAATTATATTAGAAACATAAAAAGGCCACAGCGTGGACAATGCTTTGTGACAAAAGTCTGTTTAGTTGTGTTGACAGACTGGTCTCTTCTCTCCAGCTATGTTGGATAAGTGAATGAAAACTCGGGGAAGGGACTTGGGGTAGGTGCGAGTTGACTTCTTTGGTGGGTCCAGACTTCAGAAATGACTTCATTCTGTGCTTTAGGAGACACAAGAATTGAGAGACAAAAGGAGAAGAGAAAGGCGAGGAAAGACGAGGGTGCCGCGTCAGTTCCATGTGTGAAAGCACCATATTTTGGCGGGCGGTTTGGGACCCTAATGCTACCAATCCCTTTTCAGTTGAGCAAAAATTATTGTTCATCTTACGAGCATGCATGCAATCGGTTTTAATCTACTTGGTTCTATAGAAGAATGAGATTTCTTTGTCATTGTTGTCCCTTACATAGCTCACCTGCCATGCATATCCCACACTGGTTTAAGGCTTATTTAATAAAAAAAAAAAAAACTGTTTTCTTTCTCTTCTACCTCTGTGGAGAGCTTTTCTGAACTGGCAGGAGATTTTGTTTTCCATTATGTTTCCCCAACAAGGTCTAATCTTTTATTAAATGATTATTTGGGAACTCGTTATTCCTAAGGTACTTAGAATCAACTTTGTTTCTCTCACTGAGCGGACGGAAGGTGACGCTGGTGAGAGGTGCTGGGTAGAGCGGAGCACACGCGGGTGGAAAAGTCAGGGTGCAGGTGGCAAAGTGAGCTTGGAAAACCTGTGACACCAAAGCAATTGTGGCTTTTAGTGTCTTGAGATGCTAATAAATAGCCGCTTCAAGTGTTTTTACCTACTTTTATACCCTCTGTAATAATATTAGCCTTAAAGTTTATTTTATTCGCCTAGGGAATGAAAAACAGGAGTTTAGAGAACTAGGGAATCGATTTACATTTGAAAGATGCTGGAGGAATTTTCAGAGGAGAGGATATTCACCTCGAATGAATACAGATTTATGATTTGTGTGGAAACAACAGTTTCAGTGTCACTGGCATGTCAGACTGGGATCTCCACTACCCCAGCACACTGTGTTTTTTTCAATGCTCTGTTTCTACGTCCTTGTAAATTACAGTGGAAATAGATGATGTTGTTTGGGAACACAGAGAGCAAAACAGTTACCAAATCAAAGTCCACAGCGGGAGTCAATAATCCGGAGTTTATAAAAGTCTCCTCCAGTTTTTCATCGGGATTTTTTTTTTTTTAATTAAGATAGTTCACTAAGCAAGGAGGAGGGGAGATAAGAGAAGGAGGAGGGGAAAGAGGAAGGACAATTGGCAGGACGAGGGAGGGCAATTGGTGGGACCTCAATGTGCACGATGTGAGGGTGCTCAGCACGCCCCCTGGGTGAAGGGCTCACCTACAACTTGAACTTTACCTTAGAATTGAAAACAAGGTAACCTAAACATTTGTGCCCTCACTTAATTTGAAATTACAAAAAAAAAAAGATAGCTAGTTAATTTCATATGATGCATTTATTTTTTAAATTCATGAACATTTTAGTGAGTAAAATGTTGCTTTAGATCCTCTTCCTCTTTCTCTGTCCTTCATCCCTACATTTTTCTCCTACATTTTTTCTTCATAAGATCCCCATGAAAATGCAAACTCCCACATTTGAGAGAAAGCAACCTCATAATCTCCTATGAAGTTGGCATTCTTCTGAGAGGCTAATGAGCACCTGCCTTTCTCAGAATTTACGTCTTTTATAAGGGCTGATCCTGTTCATTATTCTGTTTTTTCTGTTTTAATTTATAACCTTAAAATACAGTCCCACAAATATATTCCCCTTTGTTCCATCCTCAATAAGACAGAGTACCTTTTCTAGGAACTGAATACTTTTCTCTCCAACTGTCTGCTTACACAAAGAAAAGCCAACCTAGTCGTTTTTTGCATTTTCCCTCTTCTGTCTTTTATAGACTAACAATACAAATGTGAAATTTTTCTTACACTGACCAGCATCTCCCTCTATAGCATACTCTCTTCAACACAGCCCAAGCAGATGGGGTTTTCCCAGCTATTTACTTTTACTGCACATCAACACCCTGCAACTCATAAAACTCCACTTCCAATATTCAGCGTGCTTGCTGGAGCCATTAATATTATTTCATGATTAGAGCATTCTTGTGTGCTGTGAAACTGGGTCCAAGGATTGTCTCTACTTCCGGGGCTTAGTAATTTTCTTGTTCATCTACAAAGACACCAATGGCATAGTAGGCTTCAGTTTAGGAAAGGTGGTCAATGCCCTCCATCCTTCACTATCATTATTGTTTTGGGTGTCATATGATTATTTTAAGAACAAATAAAGAATCAAAATATACCTGAAGAAAAATTTTGAAAACCTGAAACAATCAACTGTCTCCATCATCTTTTATTTCCACAAACATACTTTTATTTAGTACCCATAGATATTATACCACTGAAAAAAATCTTACTAAGACTAATGACTTTTTTTAAAAAAATAGATTTTTTTTTTGTAGAGATGGGTTTGTTTTTACTTGTTTATTTGACCAGATTCTTGCCTATTTTGGTCACACAATTTGCATTTATACATTTTGCATCAATGTTATAAGTGTCCCCTTCACCCAGAATCTGTGCACTACACCAGTTAGGTGTGAACCCACCCCGATTTGGTGTCCATTGAATTTACTTCCATGAACAAGTATTGACTGACTATTTTCAAGTTAGTATTGAGCACCTGTGGTGTTTGTTGTTCCATTTTTGGAATATTTCACTTAGAAGAATGGTCTCCATTTCCATCCAGCTTGTTATGAAAGGCATTCTCAAACAGAATTTTCAATTAAGCCAAATAAATTCCCAGGTATAGAAGAGTATGATAAATTGCTGAAATAACACACACACACACACACACACACACAAATGCTCAGCACAAGGTCATACATAATCAAATACATAACCTTATTATTAACACATAAAGTTTTGTGAAAGGAAAAATGCTTGACTTTTCAAAAGAGCTCATTCAATAAAATTAAAATTACCTTTGTGTTCATTTTAGCTGCAACCTTTAAACAATCAATGTCTATGTACTTTCTGTAATCATTCTTTAAAATTAGAATTATAGAAAAGCTTTATGATCACTGGTGAATGAAAGAAAGTGATATTGATTTGTAGCCAAGAGAGATGATCTGAGGCAGTAAACAGGTGCAGTCCTTGAAAAAATCATTTTATTCTGCTAGCTTCTGACATTATTAAAGTGGGTCAATTTTACATCAATTTATCACATTTTCAAATTTAATCACACATTGCTTTATAATGCATTAGTTAACATATCAACTTAGAGCATAAGTAGCACAAATAACAATATTACAAAGGCATGTGGTTTTCTATATGTCATTTTTTGGTTTTGTTAATTTTTCTAAATAAATTAATTTATATGATTATATGTATACAAAGAGAAATATATAACCACTCCTCTCTTCATCACTTAATAAACTTTATCCTTTCACTAATAATTATAGGAAAATAAATTATTATTCCAGTAATATAGGTTCCGGTAATTCTAGTAATGTTTGAACAGTCATACTATAAATCATACTTAGTGACTTCAATAATGAGTTCTGTACCATACTTAACAAAAAAAATATTTAGAAAAGTAAAATCACTGTTTTTCAATTCTGGAAATGTTTTTTTTTTTTTAAAAAAAAGAAGAGAGACTGTACTTTGAACGAGTGTAACATTATCTTTAAACATATTCATTCTTCTTTCCCTAACTTTTTACTTTATTTATTTATTTATTTGGGGGGCTAAATCATATATTCTTTCTCTAATCCTTTTTCAATCCTTCCCTGGGAAGGATTTTTTATTATGAAACTGCTAACTGCAAACCTAACCCAGGGTGAACATCTACACATTGCTATGGCCGCCTGTCTTTACCCCACTCTTCTCGTACTGCCCATTCCCCTGGTACTGAAGCGTCTCATTCCTTCGTCGTCCATGGCATAGTAATTCTACTATCGCTTTGTCCCTCTGATCACTCATTTCCAGCCCCCTTCGTCATCTTTTTGTCTTCCAAAATGACAAATCTATTTGAACATCCTCTGCATTTAATCTTAGGTCTTCCTTCCTTCTGTCAAATTCTAGATATATCTGTTCATTCCCATGGTTTTATATCCTACTTATATTCAGAGACTCTAAGATGTACAGCTCCAAGCCAAACCCAAACTTATCTGAAGAGCTCCAATTTTACATTACTTAAGGGAGTATTTTGTTCTCTGCTCAGGATCATGCAACCCAGCTCTATATAAGCTCCTATGGCTAACTCATTTTTTTCCCTAAAAACATATTTTGACACCTACTTCGTGTCACTACCCACATCCAAGCAGTCATTTAGCTTCTTCAGCTTACTCTCATCAATGTGGAACTCTGTTTACTCTGTTTTCTTCTCCTTACTGTGAACAGTAGTTTGACCCACCAGTTGGTCCTGAATTATTGCATGATCTTCAATCAGCCCTTTGTTTTTCACTGGACGTGTTCACTCCTGGATGCTTCACTCAGTTTAATCTCACAGTGATAATAAATTATATTTTTAATAACTCTAATCATAGAATTTACATGTTTAACAAAATGTCCAAAAGATTTTCTGAACATTTATGACAAAATGAAGCACTAGGCATAAAAATCTCCATTTCTCTTTCTAGCTGGTTCCCCTCAATCTTTATATTCTAAACACCATGATATCTCAGTTCATTTGAAAAAGAGGAGTTCTCTTTTCACTTAGGGTCTTTTTGCTTGCACATTCTATTCTCTGTGAAGAACAGTTTTCTTTAGTTTTTGGATGGTGATTACACAGCAATTGACATGTTCTCAGATGATTTGTCTTTTCTTTGGAGATGACTTATGAACACTTTAAACCCAAATCAGATGACCAACATCAAAATCTTTCAACATAACCTAATTTTGCTAATATGTAATTACATAGTATTAGAATATTTTAGTCTTTATAGTTATTGTTCATGTATCTGACTATATTTCTGAAGCCTTTACCATGTAGTGATGGGAAGCTCCCTGAGATCAGGGATGTTCTCTCCCTCACTCAGCTCTCTTCCACACCTACTGCAGGGCCTCAGCCATACATATGTTCAATACATATTTTTGGAATTAATGAACAATGAGCAGACTTGCATTTCCTTCTCTTTTATTATGTTGTTAGAAATTTTACTACAATAAATTTATTTTATATTTGAAAGGAAAACAAATTAGAAAAAATTAATTATAGCATCAGGGGAAAAAAAACAAGATTTTTGAGACAGACAATGTTTTATTTATTTTATTTTTTATTAAATCTTAGCTGTGTACATTAATGCATTTATGGGGTACAAGGTTTAAACATAGGTGGAATGGACTTGAAATTTACCAGCATCTGTCATACTTAGAATTTATGTTTGTAAAAGTGTTTTTGATCTTCCTATAACATTATTCTGCAAAACTCAACTCCACAGGAGACATATTTTCAATAGAAATGGCATTTTCTTCTTGGTCATTACTTAAAAATAAAGTAAAAATGGCTTTGTATAATACAAAATGTTTAAACTATGCTCACTGATTAACTTTACCTAAGATACTCATTTAAGCTATCTGTGTTTCAGATTTGTAAAACTTAGGTTATGCTTAAAATTGTGTGCTCTTTGGACTTGTGCACCTAACCTTTTGTGTACAGGGGACAGAAAATACCAACTCTTTTCTCTATTAGCTTTGTTAGCCTAGTGAATTGCTATAAAATGCAATTTAAGTACCACATTTTACTGGGTTTTAAGAGGGGGGTAAAAAAAGACCAATAGACATCTCCAGTGTAAAATTTCGAGGAGAAAGTACATTTCAGAAATACCAATTGACAAAACTGAAGTATGTGTGTGATAGGAGTCATAGAAAAAGATTTGGGGCTAATGAATCTAACAGCACATAGTCGTTCCTGCAATCACAGGTTATGACAGTTCTACTGACACTTTAAGCTTCTTGCGTTCATAAAACCCATGATTAGGCATGAAGATATTAACTCCTGCCACCTCCATTCCACTGCTTCTGAAACTGCTATCTCCATAACTTAACTTAAATTAAGAATACTAAGTTCAGATCTGCTTTGACTTATTTCGTCCCTCCAAGTCTGTTGCACATGGACACGAGGGGTAAGTGGTCTAGAGGACATCCCACACAATGCTTCCAGGGAATCTGCATTGCTTAATTTGTTTTGTTTTAGTTTTCTAACCTCTTCAACATTACCAACTGTGGAATGAGTTCTGAGAAGGCCTGTGCATACCATCCCCCACAAAAAGATTCCCAGTATCTCCATCAGAATAATACAGGTCCACTAGGGAGCTTGTGTCACTCCCCCAACTGTACCACTTCACGCACTTGCCCCAGTACATTCACCTTTTTGGGGACTATTCTCAAATACATGCTGAGATCTCCTGAGTACTCATTTATACAATCCAGCCATTATAAGGTTTTCCAAATGTTGGGTTCTTGATAAATACATTTCAAACTATTAACATGCTGAAAGAAAGAATAATCAACTGTGTAATTCAAATTCATGATTTGCATACAACCAAGGTTTCTCCTGAAACCTTCTATAATACATGGGATTTTGCAAATGTTTTGAGTTACACAAAAATCAAGAAAAATAAGATCTTCACAGAAGGAAACAAATGAAGCCCTCCCTATTGGTAAGTGAAGAAGTTGAAACTTGCGTAGATGAATCAGAAAGGACATTGTCACCTGTGTTTCTTGAAAGAGAAATAATGGACCATAACACAGTGTGAGTGTGTCTCAAAACTTTTTGTAGTGACCCACATACATGTAACTTAGGGAAATGATTACACAATCACCACAACTTACTTTATATTTTTATTTACCATAATTGCAGTTATGCTCATGTTCATTCATATGCATAAAAGTTAATTTTTATACATATATAGTATATATTTTTTGTTATAATACCTGGTACAGTGTTTTGGGCCAGGAAGGTGACCAATAACACATTTGCATTCTTTGGAAGGTATTGCTGGCTAGTGATGCAACATTTCTTTTTTTTTAATTTCTTGGGTCAGGACTACCTCTTCCATAAGTCACTAAACCTCTTTCAGCCTCCTGCAGCACAGAACTAATAATTATTCTTAACTCAAATGGTTCCTGAGAAAAAATAATACAGATTAAATGTCTCGATAAATATACACCGATGGTTTTAATGACTTAAGCCAGTTATTTGGTACTTTGCTTGGTATTATTCCTGCCGAAATGTCAGTACATCCCTATAAGGGGCCCAAGAACTGGCTCGGCGCCTATAGCTCAACCAGCTAAGGCACCAGCCACATACACCTAAGGTGGCAGGTTCGAATCCCCAGCCCAGACCCGCCAAACAACAATGATGGCTGCAACCAAAAAATAGCCGGGCGTTGTGGCAGGCGCCTGTGGTCCCAGCTACGTGGGAGGCTGAGGCAGGAGACTCGCTTGAGCCCAGGAGTTGGAGGTTGCTGTGAGCTGTAATGCCATGGCACTCTACCCAGGGGGACAGCTTGAGGCTCTGTCTCAAAAAAAAAGGGTGCCCAAGAACTATGATTCTGTTAGCCTGTACGTTTATCTTATCTCATATTGCTTACTCATTAATATTGGAATTCTTGATAACAGACTCCTCTTTAGACCCCTCTCCTACAACCCTTTTCTGTAATCTCTCTGGTGTTTTCATCTTCATCCTGTTTCTTTCTTCCTCTGCTTCTTCACCAGCTACCTTCTCCCTCTCACCTACATTTTCATGCTCCTCGAGAGTTCAATCAAGTCCCACCACCTCCCTGCATAGCATCAGCCACGTTCATGATTTCAACCCTGTTTCATGTGCTGACTTTTCTCAGAATGTATTTCCAACATTTACTTTGCTCTGGTGCTTGACTGTGTGTATGTGTTGCGTGTGTTGTGTTATTCAATAAACTCATCCCTTCCTTGTTACCCAGATCAACCAAAAGCAGCCAGTCGATAGTGAAACTCATAGCCCTTCACAGCCTTTGCTAAGATTTGTCTCTGAAAACTCTTCTAATTACATGTGTTTATTTTCTCCTACCACAGGAGTTTCAGTAGCCTGAAGGCATCCAGCTGCATGACTACAACAGGCCACCTAAGCTCTGGCTCCTTTCTTTAGTAATTTTATTTTCTTATTATTTAAATTTTGTTAATATCCACTCATTTTCCAAATTCATGTGCTATCATCTCAGTTGCCAATGAAGCTGCTTTCGCGCACAGCTTTTCAAACAGAAGAGTTACTATAAACAACATCAATCTTCATAATTAAAGTCTTTTGTTTTTAGAACAGTGGCAATTTCTATTTATTCAATTTTAAGCTCAGGTTCACACAGGAACAGAGTAAATATTGATAAACACCGAAGGAATAAAGGAGTGGATAATTTAATGACTTGAGAATAAACATACATTTTTTATTTCAAAGTTTCATTATGCTCCAAAATGCTTGAATTCCAATGCTTCGTATAATATTAGGAAGGATAATTTATATTTAATATGAAAAAGATAAGAGTTGGATCCCAAAGTGGAGGGTAATATCATAGCACATTACATCTAATTTTAATTAGGGAAATCAACAAAGAGAAGATGAGTGGTTTCATATGGGAACAAAACAGTTGTGAAACATTTCAAGGATGTTTTTATTTAGCAGAGAGTTATATATTATTTACTATGTGCCAGGCACTATTTTAGACCCATAACAAATATTACCTCATTGAATTATTTTCACAGCCCTGTTATCTTCTTTCATTTATTAATGCAGAAACTGGGGCACAGACTGAATAACTTGTTCAAGGTTAGCATCTAATAACTGATGAAGCCCATTTCCTCCCTGAAATGCTCTGGCTCTGGAGTTCAAACTTGTAACCATGACACCATGTGCTATAAATGCATATTTTTTGTGTGTGTATCCTGCTCATGTTGGACTGAGTATTCTTTAAATATCATTAGGTGGTATTATTTATAAATTATAACTACTAGCTTATGAGTTTCCTATTGCTCTAACAAAAACATTGATAGCTTGAAACAACAACTTGTTACTTTGTATTTGTGGACATCAGTCAGTCAGCTGGCCTCTGCTCAGCTGGGCTTTCTGGTGTGTCCCACACTCAGGGCATCAGGTTAGTTGCATTCGGATCCAGAGGCTGTTGGAGGCACCTGCCTCACAGCTCATTCTGATATCAACAGAATTCACTCACGTTTATAAATCTGACTTCCTTTTCTCTTTGTTGGCTTTCAACCCAGGGCAGTGCTCCTCTCCTAGAGCAGCAGTTCTCAACCTGTGGGTTGTGATCCCTTTGACCTTTTCACAGGGGTCACCTAAGACCATCGGAAAACACATATTTACAAAAATTATAGTTATGAAGTAGCAAGGAAAATAATTTTATGGTAGAGGAGTCATCACAACATGAAGAATTAGGAAGGTCGAGAACCACCATCCTAGAGGATGCCTCATGGCCTCATCCATCTTTAAAGCCAACAGCTAAAAATCTTCCTTGCACCAAATCTTACAGGCATCTAATAACTTCTTCCAGGAAAAGCCTAATCCTGTATAAGAACTCTCCTGATTACATTAGGACCACTAAAAGAAAAAAAGAGATAAATTCAGGATTATAGTTGGAGGCTTCAGTATGTATCTTTCAGCAACTGCTGTATCAAGCAGACAAAAAGTCAGTAAGGGTGTGGCTGTCTTGAAAGGCACTGTCTCTGAACTTGATCTCATTGACATTTATACACATTCAGCCAGTAACAGCAGAACAGGTATTTGTCAAAACCCACAGAGATTTTACAACACAAAGAGTAAACCTGTATCTGTGCAATTAAAAAATGTGGATTACAAGGTTGTGGGCTCCCAGAATGGAAAGCAGACAGGTACGAAACTATCACAATGTATTAGAAACATGCAAAATAACTTCACTGAAGGGACTTAGGGGAGAGGGTGATGATCATGATGGTAAAAAATGACAGTTACCTCCAAGACAAAAAGTGAATATAACGGTTCATTTAACTAGCTGGTAAAAACGTCCCTCTACCAAGACTAGATTATCAATTCTGGTACCACTGGATACCTAAACTAGAACTGAGCAATTAAGTAACTGGATGGCAGATGGTGGAAGGCAAGTTTCTCATTTAGACCGGGTATTTACAAAGAAGGAAGTTGGAAGGATGCCTGTGGAACTAGATTATGGGTCGTAACATCAGCAAGAACACATGATTAGTTTAACATAGACACAAATGGTTACATCTGGAAATATTTATAGATATGCATCTATATTGGGTAACAATACACACTATTTCTTTGCTTTCTCATCCCGGAGAGCCTTGAGAAAATAACACCCTTTAGAACACCTACCACTGAAATCTTGATGTCTTATAAAGGAACCACGGCTTCCTTGAAAAAAATGGCTGATTTTTTTCAAATAAATACCTGATTCTGAGGATAGACATCTTGTAGTTCCATAAAGTATGAAAGTTAAAAAAAATAACTTCAAATAAACAAAAAACCAGCCACACCCTTACTGACTTTTTGTCCGCTTGATACAGCAGTTGCTGAAAGATACATACTGAAGCCTCTAACTATAATCCTGAATTTATCTCTTTTTTTCTTTTAGTGGTCCTAATGTAATCAGGAGAGTTCTTATACAGGATTAGGTGTATTTTTGGAGTATGTTAAATGATCACTGGAGCAAGTGACAGAGCTCTCGATGACAGGAATGACTTGAGTATCAAAATGAATTAATGAGTATTGTATTATAACCAAAAACGTCATTTTCATGAATCCATACTGATATTAAGAAATGACTGAATAAATAAGTAAAGGAGAAGTAGCAAACTTCTCATGCGGAAGCGTTCCAAGTAATTTATGTATGTCTTTCAAACAAAAGAACTTGGTTCAACTTTTAAAGACATTTTATGTAATATAATAATTGTGAGAATTTTCCAAAGATACTGTCACAATTCATCTATTCTGAGACCCAGACATTTTATATTTTAATGTCCCCTCAAAATGCAATGCATTTTATAATTCAGGGATTTGTCTTAGTTTAATTAGCAATGATGCTAATTACTTGCTTAATGGAACATAAAATAGTGCAATATAAAATCTATGGGCTCTTGGAGTCAAGAAAATATGACAGGTAGGAGTTTATAGTAAAGTCTCCACACCAACTGGAAGTCAGAGAAGAAAGTGGGTTCTGGGAACAGTCCTATTTGCGTCAGTCACTGGGCTCAGCAAGCAATGGATTTCAAAGTGACTAGTGGTGAAAACGGACAAAGCTATGTGGCTAGAATCAAAGATCTTTGAAATCAAAACATCAAGATCAGACCGTTTTGGAACAGTGAGTCTGTCATGGAGACAGAGGGCCTGATCAGAGAAAAACTTTATAAAGAACAGTAGCTGCCATACTCACCTCCAGAGTTGAAGTAGTTCAGAAGGGAAAATGAGGACGCTTCTACTGAAGACACAGTCCTTCCAGCCCTGGCCTCTCTGTTTTATTCCGCATCCTTCTTAATGTACATCTAAACATCATGCTTGCAGTTAGTCTTTGTGTTTTGTGTTTTTTTCATGGAAACTTTAATAGCAGTGTCTTGGGTTGGACTTCTAAAGTGTGTTCATGTCCACGTCCTAGAATGTTCCAGGAGTCTCACGAGAGTGTTCAGGTGGTTCACTTTCATGACAGGAGCAATGGTTCTCCCTAAGGAGCTAATGACAGCAAATGGGTCCTAGCACAGGGCCACTGGCACTCCCTCTTTTTCTTTTATCAATTGTTTGTGAAATCTTTGAAGCTAATGAAAGATCTGAACACGGACAACTTCATTGCTGAATAATATAGATGGAGAGTCAACTGAGCTCATTTGAGATGTACAGTCGATCTATTTTGACGTATGTACACAGCTGTGCTATCATCATCACAGTCTAGAAAAAGAAAAAAAGGAAACAATCCTGTCATCATAAAACTTTCCTTGTGCCCCTTGGCAATTCTCTATGCTGTCTCTATTCAGCCATTTGATTATCATCAAATCACAAGGGGGAGAAGGATATATTTTTTGAAGTTACTGATACTTTGAAGTTGTTCAATTTTTAGAAACTTCTTATTTCTCATATTTTTGCTAACATATATAATTTTGTTACTATATTTTATATATATATAATAGTATGTAACAACACATACATTGTTTTGCATTCTAGCAGGTAACGTGAATAATACACTAAGTGATTGGTTTGTGTCTGGACTTCGGTTCAAACTTTCAGGGCTACAAATGTTTTTTACAGCTTTAGATGCTGCTGCACTCTGCCTTTAGAGCTCGCTATCTCTGTACACCTTGAGCCTCAAATGGTAAAGAGGTCCTGGAGATTCCAAGCCATAGTTTGAAAGTCTCCAGTGGAAACTCTCTGGATAATTCATACAAGTGTGAGTTAGTATTCTTGAGATGATATTTCTAAACCCCTTCCTAAATTTAGAATTATTTAGTCTTTCAATGTCCATAATTTCTTTAGCTCACATAAAGATATCTCAGATTTGTCTACAATGCTTGATAGTGCTGTTGTTAAATATAGATATAGAACAGCAACTTCCAGTGCTGTTCTTAAATATAGATTTACTTCATCTCATTTTCTTCTAACTTGAATTTGCCTCTGTTATCAAAATATATTTTCATTTTTATACTTATTTTTTCTCCTTCTTAAACTTTATCTCCAGGTCTTCTCTTTAGAACTGTGGTTACAATTCATTCTACGTTAGGTCTGGAGGAGAGTTTCTCAAAGCCCTTGTTGGGGCCTGTCATTGCATCATAGGACGGTTAGCAGCACACTTGGTCTCACTGCCAGATGTCAGAACCACACTCTCGCCTTTACATGTGTGATAATCAGAAATGTCTGTCGACTTGGACAAATGTCCACTGATGTCAAGGAGAATGTGGGGGGAGGGAAAAATTCCCTTTTTAAAATGGGCACTATATTGGATTATACCAGCCAAAGTAACAGACACAATTCCAAAAACCTTGGAAAATCTCCCAAAATTCTTCTGAAAATACAGTATATGCATTATGACATATAGGTGTATACATCTGTGTATGACATCCGTATGTATACAGACAGAAGATGCAAAAAAATGTACACATTTTGAGAAAGAAGAAACTGCATGAAACTGTAATTCTCAAGTCTGTTTGACTTCTGCAATTACAAGAGATACAAGGTACAATATGCAAAATAACAAATGTTATCAGTGTATGCTAACTGTAGCATTATAGTCAGGAAATGCGTAGAGCCAGTCATAGGAGAACGAGCCAGGAATTCAAAATCATGGTCACTGCTGTAGTAGTGGCCATGCTATTTTGTCTTAAAATGAATTCTTAATGCATTGGAAAACAAGGTTTATGATACGAAATTTCTTGTGTTCTCAACAAGTTCTCAAATGGGTTTGATTTTGCTCACCCATTTGTCAAAGCCATTTTGTGACCCATTTGTCAAAGTTTAGACATTATTCCTGTTGTTAATGTTGCTGAACATGGAGTGTGGTTCTGATGTGGTGGACTGGGGTGGGGTGGGGGAGTACTGTAAACATCCTGCAGTGCGAGACCAAAGCCCACCACAGAATTGTTGGGTCCCAAATGTCAATAGTGCCAAAGGAGAGAATATTCTCAGGGTTATGCTACCCTCAGATTTCCTTACTTAACGTGCTAGTGATGCAATTCTACATTTTCCTAAAATAAGAATAGCTGATAGCTTTGAATGGCATTGATTGGCTCTTACCTACCTTGGAATAAAGAAATAGAAACCTCAACTGAATAACTTAAATATTTAAAGTAATGGCATGTGTTTAGAAATAAATTTAAAGGTGGAAGATAATGTTAGAAATACTTTCAGTTTTATGCATTTAAACATTCAAATAAAATACTATGGATATTCTTAACACAAACATTTTTGCCCTGATCTCAAATTTTGAGCAGAAAATTTTCAGGCTATCTCTCGTAATAGCTAACAGAATAAGATTTGCAAAGCCTGATAAGTCATTTTTCATGTCTGCTTCGTTTTAGAATAAATTGATGTTGCTAAAACTTTAATTTAGTTTGAATCTCTTCTGATCATACATATAGTTTTACATGCATCCATGTTCAGTGAAATTCTATTATATATTAAAAGAAATATGCCAGGTTTAAAGTAAGAATCTGTTTTAAATGTTGTGATATATAGGAATCTTTATGAGATTGTGCTAGGCTAAAGATTTTAAACAAAACCTTTTACTTAATAAAGCACTTGATCCCAATAGTAAATCTTCTGATATAAATCTTCTCATTTTACTTTTGCATTTTCTAAAGCACTTCTACCAGAGTATTATATGGACTTCACCGTGCAATCTAAGACAGAGGAAAAGTTTAAATTACAGATGACACAACATGAATGCACAGAAGAATGAATGGATTATGTTATTCACAAAAGGAAGTCCATCTTTTAGAAACTAAATTAAATTTATAAGTAAATCTAGAGAGTGATATTTTAGCTCATTTCAGAAACTGGACTTCCAGTTTATGAGGTTAATACTGGCATAATTATTATCTTTTGAGGAATATTTAAGTGAGATAAAGAGGTAATTAGAGCATGCAGTAACTGGAGAAAAGAAATGAGATGAATATTATGATATCACATACTCAGTATGGGACATGCTATGCCATAAGCTGTATTATACGTTAGTTATTTTCTTAAAGAGGAGTACAGTTTAGCTTAGAAAGTTTATTTATTAATTTTTGTAATTTATTTCTTTTTTTCTCTTTGGACCATGGTTAGTGTAAAATTATTAAGTGTTACATTGACTAAACATCATGATCTTTCAGTTAGTGCCTGTTCACGGGATTTGTTTGGCCAGAACTTACTAAATAATCTCTTATTTGAATTATAACAACATAGCTATGAAAGCTATATAAATCAATTCCAGAAAAGAAAGATTATGGGCCTCCATATATTTATATGCTATAGTTTTCTATTACTGCTGCTGGGCAAAAGTAATGCATTATATTTTCGATTCTTTATAAATGGAATACAATAAGTATTTATACTCACAAAAATATCTCTGGAGTTACAGAGTTTTACAATTCCTTTGTGAATGTGAACTATTTAGCTATCTCCAAAAATAAGTCAGAATAAAAAGAAAATTTCATTTTTAAAGATATATATTATTTTGCCCAAGTTGTATAGATTAAAAGGTTATAGAGTTTACAGTGTAATCTACTGTATATTTTTTATTGCATTTTTCCAACCTATCATCTAGTTTAGATTTGAAGCCTTGTGTGAGAACCCATGAAGCTATGTAAAAATTTATGTATGACTTGGGTTAAGCATCTTAGCAGACAAATCCAAAAATCATTCAATGTCATTATGGTTTCTGTTTCCAATGCTGCTTTTGGGTTTAAACCCACTTGGGTACCTGACTCTACTCATTTGTTCATATTTTGCAACATCAGTCTATTTTGTAGCAAAATGGAAGGTAACACAATTAGTTTTCGATATGTACATAATTGTTTTTAGTTTTAAAATGTAAAGAAATAAAAAGCTTTAAATTTAGAAAAATACATTCTATAATAATTTTGTCCTTAAATAATTCATTATTTATATTCCCATTTCTTGGTTTCCTTAATTTTCACAGGTGCATTTTGCATATCTAAGGTACATTTCTGGGTGATTTTTTTAATCAATTGCTATGAATTGCCCAAAATTCCACTACTCATTTAATTGATTAACTGTGTGTAGAGTCTATTCTTTGGGTTTTATAATCAATACCTTTTCTTCCCCACAAAAAAAGGTAAAGACGACTAATGGTGGATTTCTGTGTTAAGAGTACTCATTTTCAAAATATGGTAGGGCTACCACCATAGCTGAAATGAATGAATGTATAAATAACGGATGGAGATGGATTAGTGAGTTTGATGACCCGCTGAGTTCCTGCTGGAAGTAGAAAGGAGCTAAAGAGAGTTTATACATTTCTGGATATGTTTACTGAGTAAATCGTACTACCATTCACATATTTTTAGAGTCATAAGCTAATATATTTTGGTATCTTGATTGTAGTAAACTATGCCAGCTTCCTAAATCATTTGTTTGTTTCAAAGTACTATTATTTTTAAATACTGAAGACTTCGATATAATTTTAATTTACTCTACCAAAGTCAATTTGAAAATTTTAACATAATAAGCTGTGGCTACATTTGAGAAAAATTTGCATTCACTAAACTGCCAGATTTATAGGCCCAGCTTGTATTAATCTTAGTGATTCTAAAGCCAATGAACTAGAGTGAATATTTACAAAAATACGGATTAATTCCAAAATGCACATTGGTTGCTTTTATTTGTCATTTTTTTCCATTGTCAAAGTTAACATGTGAGGAGTATTTTACTTTATTTTTTGACTTTATTAAACGTATTTTAGTTGACAAATAAAAATTATAATATTTATCCTATAAAGTATACTCTTAAACCCACTTCAGTCCCTGATAATTACCCCAATTCTAGCCTCTGCTTCTTTTAGTTCGACTTAGTGAGATCAATTCAGCCTTTGTCTTCTTGGGCCTGGTTTATTCAATTAAGGTAATGTTCTCCAAGTCCATTCATGGGGTCCCTTGTGACAACATGTATTTTTTACTTTAATTTATCAATAAATGAAGAACAAATTCACAATAACTCACATCCATGTTTTTCATAAACACTTTACTTTTCATCCAGGTAAAGTATATAAACTTTGAAAATACTTGCCTTTACAGAACATTTTTATACTTTCTACAAATTGTAAATAAAATAAATTTTAATTTTGACTCTAAAAGAAAAAGAATGTGCAAATAAACCCTGAAGGTATCTATTACCTTCCATTGAGAGATTACCACTGTCATTGATCAAATAGACAAGCTTGAGGAATTACATAGCCACCCGTCCAGCACTGGTAAGAGCAGTTCATAAATATTCATAATTAATAAAAATATAAATTAATATTGACATATTATTTGAGATAAGTGTAGTTTTTCACTACATAAGTAGTTCCTGATTCTAACCTTATGTTCACATATATATGAATTTTTTTTACTTTATAATTTGTGAAGAATGTAAGGAAGAAATTATAGGTTTGCATTGACTAAGCCATGATATAACTTCATTAATGAATGTTGGGTCTAATTTATGTAGCCAAATCTACTACATATTTATTTAATTTTATCACTTGCTACCACAAAAAGAAAATGATCCAAGCTGAAATTGTGTTTATTTTTCTTTTTGGAATTACATGCCATATTTATTTCTACTCTTGGTATTTCATTGTTATTTCATTCCAAAAAACATTAAATTGTTTTAAGTTTCCTGGAAGATAAAAGCTAAAAGCTCAAATCTGTTCCAATTTATTGCTAAAGGATGGTAAATAAAATAAAATCTGAGCCAAAGCTTTCAAAACTAAAATGCTGACTTCAAAGATCAGTGCTCTCATTCAAAGAATAAAAGAAGTGAAACAAATATACTGGAAACAGAGTATTTGTCATTTCATTCCAGACCAAAAGCTCAACCTGAAAATGAGTGGACATTGTAGAGAAGTAGGATAGATCAATACCAAGAAGATGTAAAACCATAGAAAAATATGCATTTTAGGGAAACGATTCTTTGACTTTTATATATTATACTTGGATATATTAACTTTGATATAGTTAGCCTTTGGAACAATTTTAAAAAGTAGACTTAAAAGAAGGAAACCAAGATGAACTTTCTTATAAAATGTCCATGAGCATTTAGAAAACTTTTTGGAAAATTTATTATGTTATTACATAGTAAAGAATCTGCTTTGTGTATTTAAATCAAAAAGTTTAAAGATATTTCACTTCCTTAGTCTATTAATTAAGCTATAATAGAATTATAGTCTACATTTTTGTTTCAAAGTCGATGCCTTATCCAGGTGTTAAGCAGGCCACGTAGCTTTTGTGTGGTGCAATGTAATAGCATGACCTTTGAAACCAGATTTATTTGTGACCATTCTTTTTTCTGTCCACTTCTTAGGGCCGCTCTGAGGTTAATTCACCTGTACAAATAAATAGTCTAGTCTTGTTTGTATAATATAAAAAGAGGAAACTTATTATCTAGGTGGTGGTGGCAAGTACAGAATTAATGAAATCATACAAGTAAACCATGTGGCCAGTGCCAGACATATAGTAGCTACAAAAGAAGAGGCATATTATTTTTACTACCTATAACAAGTTACAGTTTTCTTGCTCATGACTTGTTATAATGGTGTCTGCATGTATTTATGAACACGTAAATGCAACAAATATTTGCTTCACACTTTTCCAGCCAGAAACACTTCAAGAAAGATGATTTAGCCCTCAGGGAATATTCACATTGTAAGGCCCTTAACAATTGCTGATTTAGTAACACATTTGTGCAGGAAGAAAAATAGAACTTAAGAAACATAAAAATGTAAACACAACACCTTTTTTTTCCTATTTAGTGATATATAAAAGTTTCCGTACATTTGGTGTTCATGTTTTGTTTGCTTTGAAAGGAAGAACTAATAAAAATAGTTTTTAATGGTCAGTTCAACAAAAAAGTGTAACTTCTTATTTTGGAGAGCTTGTCTCTTGCCCTTTTTATCCCAGAACTCAAAAGTCTCAGTGCTTTATAGTCTATCAAAATGATTCAAATGGATACGCTAGTTTTTTTCTTACCTAACAACATCCAAAAAAGATAAGCCTCCCACATGAAGATCTGGGCAGCAGTTCAGTCCTTCATAGTGATTGTTCTATAGATCCCGTTGTATCCAGGTGTTTTGACTTTGCTTATTCAACTTTCCCACAGAGGATGTCATGTGCATGGGTATAGAGCCACTCCATTTCCCTTACCTCTTTTCTCGGTAGCAGAGTTTCTGCCTTTGCCACCAAATGACACATAACACAACTGTATTGATACCAGATTGCCACCCTTAACATTAAAGCTCTGATCACACATAATAAAAATGCATTCATTCTTTCCTGTAGTCTGTTACTGCACATTGTATAGAAGACACTTAAGTTCAGAAGGTGTCTATGTGGCTTAATGCAACATTTTCACCACCAAGCATAGTCTTTAGCTCATAGCAAAGGATTAAGAAATATTTCTTGGATGAATGAATATTATAGAACGATGCTATGGAGGAAGGCGCATTGGACTACCCACACTGGACTGTTTCTTTATGAGGGGATGGAGTTTCTCCTCCCTGATACCACTGGCTAAGGTTTGAATCCGCATCAGTGCTCTAATGAGCAATTGATTAGCATTGCAGGAAGAAAGAGAACAGGTTAGGAAGCAGAAATTAAATTATCTTAAATGTATAATTCAAAATGTATATCATATGTATCTTAACAAAACTTCATGGAGAGGAGCAATGCACAAACGTAGTGATGGGAACCTTAAATGTTTGCTTACATGCGCCACGGGAACTGAGCAGTGGAGACCATGTGAGGCTAACAGCATGAAGTAGGAGAGCCTCCTGAGGGTAAGCAGGACTGGAAGGAGTACGGCTGACTTTGACAAGGATTCCCCTATTTCATAATCATGATGCAATATAAAAAATGCCAAATACATCAGTAAAAATTATTTGAAAACACAAAGATAATCTAGAAAGAGAGAGGGGAGAGGAGGGAGGAGGAAAGGAGGAGGGAAGGTGAGTGGAGAGAGGGTATTTGGAGGGATCTCGCCTATTGTACACAATGCGGAGGTACATTTCAAAACAGCAAGTATATTATAAGTGTCTTTATCACAAAAATAAGTGAGGTGTGGTTATTTTAATTAGTTGTATTTAAGCATTCCACATTGTATATCAAATCATCATTTTGTACCCCATAAATGTCTATGGTTATGATTTAATAAAAATTATGAGAAAAATGAATAAAAATAAAATAAAATGATGCAAAAAGTTATTTTTTTTAATTGACAACATGAAACATAATTAAAATTATATAGTGGCAGAAGTACATTTGGCCTAAGTAGCTGACAGAAGAGATTGTTACAGAAAGTAGCTTGAAAGGGGTTGGTGGGCTCGGGGCCTATAGCTCAACCGGCTAAGGCGCCAGCCACATACACCTAAGGTGGCAGGTTCGAATCCCCAGCCCGGACCCGCCAAACAACAATGATGGCTGCAACCAAAAAATAGCCGGGCGTTGTGGCGGGTGCCTGTGGTCCCAGCTACTTG